>CAKNWT010190472.1:0-15522 GCA_932066315.1 Andricus coriarius
TCTTCCTTCTTCCTTCTTCCTTCTTCCTTCTTCCTTCTTCCTTCTTCCTTCTTCCTTCTTCCTTCTTCCTTCTTCCTTCTTCCTTCTTCCTTCTTCCTTCTTCCTTCTTCCTTCTTCCTTCCTCCTTCTTCCTTCTTCCTTCTTCTCTCTTCCTTCTTCCTTGTTCCTTCTTTCTGGAAGGGAGAGCTATTCTTTCAATTGATACATGCAATAAAAATAAAATTTGCATTCTTCTTTCAATGCTTAAGAAGCATAGCTTCTGACGGCGGTCCCCCGACCGCTCTCGTTTTTTTTCTAATATACACACTAAATGAGATAATATTATCAGAGATGAATATTACAGACATTTTCTTTTAAACATGACGTACGAATTTTGACGAAAGAAATAAGTAAGACGCATTTACCTTGATATTTTAATCCATGTGAACTAACCGGATGTTGGTGAGATTTAAGCCACAGTTGCTCTTAATATAATTCACATAAAAAAAATTAAAATATTGCTTATATCATTCACATCACATAAGAAATTATATTTCTTTATAAACACAGCGCACGTGTTCAACCGCGATGAAAACACGCTAGACGCTAGGTTCGTAGGTAGGCGTGGCCTAATATCTCTTTAGTAAGAATACCCATACCCAAAAAGCAAGAGTTTCTTACAACCGTAGCAAGGCGAAGTTCATACTATTCTCGTAAGGCACAACTGCTCTAAAAGCATGAAATTTTGTACTTTTTAAGCATGAAGGGATCCTTGCTTAAAATGTTAGAATTTTGTACTAGGATAGCAAAGAATGAAGCCTGCTATAATAGTCTGAGTAGTACTCTTACTATTATAGGTTGATTTTTTTCTCCGTGTAGAAGATTAAAAAATAGTCTAGAAAATTATCTAGGCATACTTGCTTCTAGTTAGGGCATTGTCTAGACCGTCTAATCTAGATGGTCTTTTCGGACCCTAATCGGGTGCTGGCCAGCCTATCAGGACCAAAACAGTTTCTAACTTTTGAATTCAAATATTTTTTTCATATTCCAAAAAACATCCGAGATGTATAAAAGTATTAAACAAAGACATTTTTTGATCATCATCTAGACAGACTTAAATAATTTGTAACTAGTCCAGGCATCTGGTAATTTGGTTCCCGAAAATATCTAACAGGAAAAAGAAAGAGAACAAAATGATGAGAAAATTTTGTTGAAAAAATAATCCGCTATCTTCCTTAGGTTTCGAGTTATGATATATTGAAAAATCCCCACTTTTTTGGATTTTCAGCGAAAATCACTAAGTTTCAAAAAGGACTGTGTACCATTGCACCTATTTACTGCACGAAAAAGTGTTCAACAGATGAGTGAAAGTAGACTCAATTTTCTGTGATTGCAAAAAAAGAACGATCTCCTACCTATAATAGGTCATAAGTTATGAACCCTCAAAGTTGGCCATTTCTGCATGTTTTTATGGTCAAGAAAGTGGAGATTAGTTTTTTTTTATAATAAATAAATCGTGTCAGGTTCCGTTTGCGATAATGGCACCACAGGATGAAATAGAGTCTACAAAAATCTGCGTACATCTAAAAAAATAAATCTCTTTTAGTCCTATTATTTTGGGATTTGCAAGGTTTCAAAAATTCAATTTTTGTTGTTGCATTTTTTATTAAAATCGGAGAAGTTGTGTTTTTGGAAAATACCTCGATTCCTCTGAATCCCACGAAAAAAGTTCCCACAGAATAAATGAAAATAAGTCAATTTAACCTAAGTTAAAAAAAAAGTGTCCTAGCTCTAATAGGTCACGAGATATGACCTTGGAAAGTGCACTCTTTCTGCATAGAGGCACCTGAGCGTACCGTAACGTAGAACTACGGTCATATTTCGAAATTTTTACCCCAAATAAGTGTATATAATTCATTTATCATGTATAATACGTCTTGCCATTAATAAATAAATAATTGTTTACAACAAAAGCTTGCTATTACTATTTATGATTACTTTTTGGCCATTTTTTAGTATTTCTGTGGAAAAAGTGATTGAAGAGTGATTGAAAATGTGTAATATGTTGGTTTATCCATAAACAAATATTTGTATTAATAATTTTTTATAACAAAATCTTGTCATAACCACTGTTAAGTACTTTTTGTGTACTTTTGTGGCAAAAAAGTAATTACAATTGATTAAAAATGTAATATATATTTTTTATCAATAAACAAATAGTTTTTTAATAATTGTTTGTAACAATATCTTCTATCTAATACTTTTTCTGCATTTAATTCCATACTTACTTCCAAGACACTTGTAATTCGCAGTGATTTCTATAAATTGTACATAATATGCTGTGACCATTTTTTCGCATTAAAAATAAGGAAGTAATGGATTAGTTGAAAGTAATCACATATAAAATGTAATTCATTACTTACAAAAATAAATAAATAAGTAATTTAATAAATTGCTTATATCGAAAAGTTATTTAAATAATTTCAAAAAATAGTTCACTACACTAAAATCAAGTAATTGAAAAATAAACAGTTAATCAATTAATGGATTAAGAAATTATTCATTATTGAATTTGTTGATTGAATGAATTACGTACTTCATTTATGAGTTTAAAATTGTTTTCTATTTTTTTTTTTCTAAAAAAACACGAATTCGCATACACTCAAGAGATCAAGTGTTTATACATGATAAGCATTATAGATTTCCAAGCTTGGTAAAATATTCTGGAGTGACTGTATTTTTATGACCTGCGAAGACAGTGAAGTGAGTATGGAAATAAATGCAGAGATTGTATTTATCAGAAGATATTGTTACAAACAATTATGACAAACTATTTGTTTATTGATAAAAAATGTATATCACATTTTTAAACAATTATAATCACTTTTGCTACAAAATTACTCAAAAGTGGTTATGAAAAGATTTTATCACAAATAATTATTAAAAAAATATTTGATTATTGATAAAAAAACATATATCACATTTTTAAACAATTATAATTACATTTTTGCCACAAAAGTACTCAAAAAGTACTCAGCAGTGGTTATGACAATATTTTGTTATGAACAGTTATTAATAAAAATATTTGTTTATGGATAAACAAACATATTACACATTTTCAATCACTTTTTTGCCATTTTTAGTATTTTTGTGGCAAAACTTTGAGGGTTCATAACTTATGACCTATTATAGGTAGGACATTGTTTTTTTGCAATTACAGCAATTTGAGTCTACTTTCACTTACCGGTGGATCACTTTTCCGTGAAGTAATTAGGTGCAAAGGTACACTGTGTTTTTTTAAACTTAGTCATTTTTCGCTGAAAATCTAAAAAAGTGGGGATTTTTCAATATATCATAACTCGAAAACTATGGAAAATAGCGGATTATTTTTTCAACAAAATTTTCTCATCATTTCGTCCGCTGTCTTTTTCCTGTTGAACATTTTGCTCAAAAATGCAATGGATATTAGAAGGTCAACGCAAAAGTATCTTTTGGAATGTTCAAAAAAAAAAACCGGTTTGGCAATTGATCTGTTCTAGCATTTTTGATATGTCAAAAGGGACCCCTTAACGATACTTTCGCATTACAAATATTTGATGTGGGATTTTTTCGGGAATTTCACTCATTATTTCGATGTGATGCCTCGAATAAACGTCAAACTTATAAAATAGATTTTCACAAGACCGACTGACTAGCGCCTTATTAGCTTGTCCAAACTAGCCTTTGACCATACACAAATAACTCACTTCTACTCAGCGCCATAATAGACTGCCTTAACAGCGCCATATTAGCGGTCAGGACGGTCTATTCTGGCCCCGAATAGTTTCCCGATAATTATCTACTAGTCCTGGCTTGTCAGATGAAAAATTACAACCCCATCTTTCGGATGTAACACATATGTTTTCTTTATCTGACAGGGCTCACGTCTGGTTTGGCGTTTCATGCTTAGCTAGCGTCAGGCTAGGCGATTTCTACACGGATATAAATATATGCATCTCATGTAGAAATAAGCCTAACTGTGTCCGAAAAGAAATCCCTAAATTCCAAGAGAAATTTCAGAAGCGGTTTAGTAATTTGTTTTCTGCAATAATTTCAAAAATTTGAATGATTATTTGGGAGAACAATTCTTCGAGAAGTTATCTTACGGACTGTAACCGGATTGGGTACGATGTGAATTCTTATACATTGGGCATATAAAGGGATTTAAATTTTGATGGTTTCGAATAGAAGATAAATATACTACAAGTTAAAACGCACATAAAATTATATATTTCCAGAAGGAAAACACATATACATAGTAAAAGTGATTATAAATAATGTTTTCCATTGTGTTTCATTTTTCCACTTGGGTTATATTATAATATTATTTATTTACCATTATCTGAAGTATTAGCGAAAATCGCTTCGACTAAGAGCAGGATACCAATGATGGTCTTCATTAGGTGAACTGTGAGTCTAACTATAATGAATATGTTACATATTCTTTCGTTATATGTATACAGTCTTCGCTATCTCATTCGTCGGAGTAATTTAAATTTCACAATACATATTTGTATTTCATCAAGTGACTTTTACTTCGTAGTTGAAAAATCAACAGGTTACGCCATCATTCACAATGGTAACCAGTATAATATAGGTACATATAGCTCGTCGTACGTAACATCTGTATTTGCAGAATCGTCGAAGAGTTAAAACAAAATACCGTATTTACTCGCATATAAACCGCACCTTTTTTGGTTTTTAGGAACTTGAAAATGGGGTGGGGAGGGCTTATATACGATTAAATACAGTAATAATTATTATTTTTCAAATTCAATTTTGGAGAATGTAGCGTAGTAATTTTTCTATAGTGACGATAGTGACATAGGCTGCAAGGATTACTGTAGGAATCTGTAGAAAGAGCAGTCCATTACAGGGATATACATGAGGTTTTACCAACCTTTGATCCTGTCAAAGGTGGTATTGATATTGTTGAATGGATAGCAAAAATAGAGGAATACGCTGAATTATATCACTGGAACGAGGTGGCTAGAACCCATTAGGCTCTGTCCTAGCTATCAGGCGTCACTAGATTATGGCGCGGTAGTTTGTCAGCCGCAAGACGCACTTGGGAAGAATGGAAGGAGCTTTTGATTGAAGAATTTTCATGCGAATACCGTGAGCTGAAAAGAAGGAAAGAAGCTCAGAATTTTAAATGGTAGCCAGGGCAAGACATAACCGAGTACTATTAGCAAAAGTTGGCAAAATGTAATAGAGCGGGAATGTCTAATAGAGAAGCCATTGAATGGATAGTTGACGGTTTAAACAATAATCGGAATTGGGGACTACTTGGGTCCACTCTCTCCTTACACATCTGGAAGCAAGTTGTTAACAGATTTGAATGGTGCAATGCACATTTTGAATGAAGATAAATCAATGTCCTAATCCAAGCCCTAGATAGTGTACAAGAGTAGATAATATGGTTTCCCATTTAAAAATTTTGAACATCTTTTTGTGCGAGGTCTGTCCGGAAAGTATCGGACCTTGTGGTTTACGAGGAGTAAGAGCTAATTCTGGTTAATAGCTATAATATCGCCTTCAGAATTCTTCCCTTCGCAAGCCACAATCTTCTTCCAGCGATCCTCACACTTTCGGAAGCACTCATTAGAATCACCTATCGGAATAGCTAACAGTTGATTCGTCACATTATGTTTTATACCCTCTACGTCTTTCCTACTGAAAACCCCAACGTCGGATGCTACGGCGAATTCTAATAGTTTCCGACATCGGAAACGACGTAGGAAACGTCGTCGAGTATTAGGATCGCTTCCGACGTAGGACACTATTAAGATCCTAATAATATTAAGTTTGTAATAGTTATTAGTTCACAAATATATATATATATATATTTTAATTTTCTTGTCTGATCCTATTAGGATCCTAAAAGTTGCCGACGTTGGATCCGACGTCGGAAACGATCCCAATACTCGACGACGCTTCCTACGTCGGTCTTTTCAGCAGGGTTGAAATCGTTTTCCTTTTAGAGGATGCTTTAATTTTGGAAAACAGCCAGACATTACAGGGAGCCAGGTCAAGACTGAATAAGCTACGATGAATGGGCATGTGCGTTGTCGTGGTGAAGACCCCAGTCGCCACTTTTCCAGAAATCAGTCCGCTTTATTTTGATTGCGTCATGTAATCGCTTCAGAACATTTTAGTAATGCTCTTTGTTTACCCTCTGATCTTTTGGAGCAGATTCATGGTGCACAACACCTTTTTGGTCGGAGAAAACAGTGAGTATTGTCTTGATATTGCTCCGACTCTGGCGCGCTTTCTTCGCAATCGAGGATCTAGGTTTCTTCCATGTCCTGCACGGAGAAAACTGTATACTTAAACATTGAGTGTCAAAATTTGGATGGTCAGTTTGATCTTATAGATAGTACCAAATACCATCCACAATTTTTTCTTCATAATCAGAGAGCCCAGGTGAAAAAGTTGTATGTGGGCGTCGCATAAAAAGGGTCCTTATGGCCGTTATGGAGTTACATATAGGGGCATATAGCTGGATAAATTCTCGGCATTTTCGGGCCAAAATAAACCCTTTAAGTTTGAAAAGGAGTCACCGAGGCATTTTTGAAGTTGGAACTTCGAAAAACCGTTTTTCGAGAAAAACGCATCTAAACTTGGCGAGGGCCATAAGCACACATGTTATATTTTTTCTTTCAATATGAAATATACCTACTTTCGACCTACTATCTGGATATGATTATAGTCCCAGTCAATTCGCTGTAGGTCCCAGAATCATTCCCCACTCAAACCCAAAAACAATAATTTTGACCTCAAATTGAAAAAACGCGAATATCTCCTAAACTAGAACCGGACATAAGGGCCCTTTTCATGCGAACGCCCGCATATATAATTTATTCATAGCGGACAAGACAATGACATTTTTATTTTGTTTTATAAATTTTTCTGTATAAAACAAATGAAAAATATCAGTTATTTGTCAACTATATATAAACTATATATAACTTTTTTACCTGGGAGACCATAATTTTATAGTCTGTTTGAATATCCGTAGGTGTTTCAGTCTCACTGTCAGGATAATCAAATCAAATTCCTTAGCCTCTCGTGCTCAAATTAATATGTTGTCAAAGTTTTTGTACATATGCAATCATGTCTCAGGCATCTTACTCTTCGAAAATAATAGAGATGCTTTCAAACTTGATGGATCTTATATCAATTTTCATGCTTTTCAGGTTTCATTTATTAATTTAAATTTCCGTCTCTCGGTTTGCTTACTCTCATGAATATATATGTAGGCAGGGGAAGGGCAACAGATAATAAAGTAGACCCTCTGAGATGATTATGTCAACACTCCTAGATAATCAAGCAAAAATTTCTGGGATAATCAGGTTTACACTCCAGAATCGTCAACTTTACTCTCTGGGATAGTGAAGCTAACCATCAAATTTTGACACTCCGCGGATGGTACGGTACACCATCTAGGGGCCTGTCCCATACTTGAAGTTCAAATACAGTCAGCCTGACACTTCAGATGTTCAGGCTTTGGTTTTCCATCAGCAGCGGTGGAACGAATTTTGCAGCCACGCGGCTCGTCCCCAAATATTTGGCTCGAAATTCCCGAAACAATAGTTTTTAGATTCCCTAGGGCTTCCTTAACTTCTTTCGCTGTTAAAAGACGATTCCCATTAATTAAAACTCGCACTCATTTCACATTTTGAGGCATTTTGGCCCTTGCGGACCTGCCAGAGTGAGAATCACTTCCCACTGGAGTACGAACACTTTTAAATCGCCTAAACCAGTCTTCAATTTGAGTATCACTCACAGACTCATCACCATAGACTTTCCGATTCAAAACGATGGTTTCCGAACGTGAATTGCCAAATTTTTGGGAAAATTTAATACACACTCTTTTTCGGTATTCACAATAGTCCCCTCTAAATGGTAAATACCTGTTTTTTGACGATTGCACAACTAGGTACATAGTTAGAGCACAAAGTCGGATACTTTCCGGACAGACCTAGTATAGGAGTGATTGACAGAATATTGACCGCTTCAAGTCCCAGTCATTTACAGTATATGCTCATTGTATGACAAAAGATTTCTGGCCAAAGATTTTCTGTTCCATATCGTTATATGTATGTTATTGAATACAGTTTAAATAATGATTCTAGCTAAACAGATTTTTGTCGATCCAACATTATCTCTGTCAAGGCTTCATTTAACTCTTAAGTTTCGAGAATATTTTCAATAAACTTTCTTCATTCAAAAATATTTTAGTTAAAATCACTAGAATTTTGGTTAAATATGAAATTACCTAAAATTGTGGCTACTTTAACGAGAATATTTTGGACAAAATATGAAGGATGTCATTTCAGACCCCTCCGAACACCGCATAATGTTTCCCTTCATCAAGAATGCAAATATCTGAAAAATAAGGATTAATCTGACGATAATGAAATAGCTATAACTGTATGTACATGTTCTCTAAGTAAAAAATCTCGTAACATAATAACATATTTATTGCACTGGCTGATCAATGTATAGTGGGCTGGGACACCCCAAAAGATCCAAAAATTAAATGTTTCGTTTGATTTTTATGAAACTGGATATCAAAGTTACACATTTAAAATTTCGGATACAATGTGGCGACCAATGTTAACAAATTTTTATGTATTTGTACCCGAAGAAAATGTGTTCATTAACCATTACAAAAAGTTTTGTAAAATTCGAAAAGAATGCTCTTTATTCGTAACTTTTAATATTTATGTCGAGAACCTTCATAATCTGGATTGTAACGATTCGTATTCTCTAACCATATTTGATGAATGTCATAATGTTTACAAACGTATATTACTGCTTTAGTACAATTATGCTACTATTTGTACTATTACTGTGCACTATTTCATTTGAACATATTTTTGTGCTTCGAAGGAGTCATTCTCAAAATATATTTAAATATTACTTTTCCAATTCATAAAATTCCAAGGAATCTTGGCCAAACGTAAACTTACTGTAAATAATTGAATCATCACAGCATTGTTGTATTAAAAAAGTCAATGTTTATATAGCAATGTGATATACAATAATCGAAGTAGAAGAAAGTACAGTCTATGCCAAAAAAATAATATGAAAACAAACTTTGAGTAAAATTATTTTTGATCAAGTTAAAATATTTTGAAATTTCTTAAGGGCATGTGATACATAAACAATGATCGATTTTAGCAGGGTTAGGTTCCCCCGGCTTTTTTACTACAATAATAAAGATTTTGCCTTAAAAAATTGGGGAATGATAGCGAAGATGCTAACGGACGTCCCCGAACTCTTCTGTTGTGGAATAATTTAAAAAAATTTCATTTTGCTAAATTTGATTAATATGTGTGTATTTTGCGGTTATGTGTGTTATAATTCTTCCCATAGCTTTACTTCCAAACTACACAATATTTTTGGTCGAAAACTTAGGACAAGTAATATAACATAGTAACTAATGTCCCGGAACTAAGCTTATTTGTAGGCAATCGGAATGACAGAGACTTGACAACCGATCCTAACCCCCAAATAGTGCATACACACACAACTTTTATTTAGCAGAATATATTTTTTTTTGCTATTAACCCTTAAAAAAAGAGTTCGGGGACGTCCGTTATTCTATTTTATAGCATCTCCGAATTCAGTTTTTACAAATTTTAAGTTTTGTGGACAAAAACCCGGGGGAACTGAACCCGATTGAAGTATCACATGCCCTTAACATGCAAAGCCTCGACAGAGATAACCTTGGATCAATAAAAATGCCTTCGATTATTTTAAACCCACTATAGCGGTGTATTTTAAAGCGCTGATCAGCAATATTATAATAGTGAAAATACACTCAAATTGTATTTTTAAGGTTAAAAGGTCAAAGGGGTTTCGCTTCTATTTTGAAAACCATTCACAGTAAAAAAAATGTTCAAAATGATACCGAAATCAACATCATTTTGATACTCAACAAAAATTATACCGAAATTAAGAGCCACTAGGTTAGAAAATTGTAAAAAAATAAGATTCTTAGGAGAGAAAATCTAACAAAATGTATTCGAATATAAATCAACTTTATACGAAAAATATAACGAGTTTTTGGAAAAATAGTTAACGTCCCAGTAATCTTCACGCCAATTTTCTTGCTTTTTATTCAATTTAAATGCATTGCCATTTTTTCCGCTACTATAAAATGCTAAAAGTAAATTGTTTTTATTATTAAATGTTACTTTTATCATATCTTTTAACAATATATTCAAATTATAACTAAATTTCACGGTTATTGGGATCGTCACGATTACTGGGGCATTTAGCATTCATGTATTTTAATTTGATTTATTGTGCTATAAATAATTTTGTTACTATAATGAATTTCATTTCCGTCTAAAAAAAACTTATATTTGTTTTTTTGTTTTAGTGATTATGAGAAATTGGACTAGTTCCTTGATATTTTCTACCCTTTTGAGTTTGAATTTTATTTGCAGTTTTCTAACCTAATATTTTATCAATGAATTGATTAGATTATGTAAAATTATTATAGTTAAGTACTTGATTTAGGATCAAATCATTACTTTGATGAGCTTGAAAATCACGATGGTTCTTTTCGGCCTTCTTATTCGTCGTGATTTCACTTCCATAATGTTCAAATTCTGCGACCTTATTGTTTAGATTGACGCGAAATGTCAAACTCAATCTGTAAATATTATCGAAAATCTTGTCCGCTCTTGCTTGCATATTCAAGTCGGGACCGGATGTGATTGAAGAATTGAAAACCAAAAGTTCTTGACAACAAAAATATCGTAAATGCGGGCAATATCATGCGAGATCCGAGAAATTCTCGTCTCGGCGTGCATCTCTAGTTCTCAGGGGCGAACACTTCTCCATGGGCCGTCTTGAGAACACGTTTCTTTCAGCTGCTCACTGAATGTGCGGCCAGTGCGTGATCTACTGGTCCACTGTCTTACCAAGGTATTAAACCGCTTTGTCAGCTTCAGTTGCCTCTCCCATTATGTCAAACCTAAAGGGTTCCCCGAAGTGCCTCTGCCTTATGAGTACTACTACCTCAGTCTTGCTGGCTGCGAAAGAGAGCCCGTGATCCTCTAGCCATTCGTTAACCAGACTGGTCACTTGTGTTATTCTTCTCTGTGCCTGCTATGGGTCTCCTGCTATTACTAACACGGCAAAGTCGTCGGCGAATCCGATGAGTACATGCCATTCCAGAGATCTGGATCAGTGCAGATCACTGAGCCACTCTCGCAGTGACTTTGCGCCTTTGTTGGCCCTCCGTGGTACTCGCTGGCAACCAGCTTGAGGATCTCTACAGATATCGCGTCTGGCCCTGGAGCCTTCCAGTTGCCGAAAGAATAGGCCGCCTTGCGTAGTTCGTCTACACTGAAGGTCTGTATCTCCTCCTCCACTACTAGAATCAAAGCACGGGCTCTCTTCGAGTCTTCAGGAAAGAGTGTAACCACAATCGCCTACATGTTCACAGGATCACGTGGTGGTTCCGGTGCTCGACCTCCCAGAGAATGGGTCACAATCTTGTAACCATGCCCCTAAACATCCCTGGCAACTTCCTCAAGGAGTACAGTCCACCCTCTTCTCTTACTGATCTTAATTGCATTTGCCAATGCCCTTTTAGCGGCTAGATATAATTCCTTTGCCACGCTGATGCCAACGCGACCTCTCTCCCGTTCGGCCTTCCTGTGCTTAACCTGTCTGCGGAATTCGGCAATTTCGTCGCTCCACCAATATGGTCCTGCTGTCAGTTCCTTAATCTTTTTGGCATTCAGCTCTATGCTCGACCGCCGTCTGGGTCAACACATTCTGGGCAAACCTGCTCCTTCTCAGGTTTGCTCCAAAAACGACCGCCATCAGTAATTATTTTTTCCGGTCGCTTCTTTCTACACCCAGCACCTCGACGAAGATACGCGTCTGTCTTTCGCCTGAAATGACGCAGCAACATGGCTTTTTCTTGCCCGAAAAAATGTCTCTAGGGCATCCGTGACCTCTTGCTCGCTGAATTTAGCTTCAGCATCCTTGGTTGCATCCATTTCAACTGAGACATCCCCTGACCTTATGTCTCTGTTGCCTTTGGTATGTACCTCCATCTCATCAGGTTTGACTTTTCTGTAAACGATTTTTAAAACGTCCCCATACTTTTTACCTGCCGCAGGCTTCATCAGTATACTGCTAGGGGTTGGTAGTCCAAGGCGATTATTGACCACTGCACGCAGTTTCGCCCGAGCATTATAGAGGGCCTTCCTATTTCGTATCGCCGACTCAAGCGTGATTCGTGCTTTCTCCACATCGATCTTTCATCTTGCTGTCAAGATTCCTCCTTGTCTTGGCAATGTCCAGCATGCCGTTTAGGATTGCTTTAATTTCCTGAGGGAGGTTAAGACCTGTCCTCCATTTCGTCCTTGAACTTTTCACACCGATGCCATAGATGGTCAATATGATAATCGAGTTTCATGTTACCGCCTGCCTCACTGGGTTCCAGTATAGCACCGTGTCCTTCCTCACAAATGCTTTTACGTCGGTAAATCAAATATAAACCGAAATTTCTTCCGCATTGTCACATAAGCAACCGTATCAGTTTAGGACTAATTGGTGGCTGAAGCGTGGTTATTTTAGGCTTGCTTGGTACTGCATAGGCCTCTGCCTTCTTTTTAATTCAGTAGCTTACAGAATGAGTAAGAAAGAAGTCCCAGTGTATGTTGCGCAACGCATGTACAAAAAATGTATAGAGGGTCGTGAAAACGTATAGAACACACCTCTTGTGCGGCGGCCCGGAATAAGCGTCACGTGGGGGGTGAGAAATGGGTGCTCGCAACAATTTTTTGGGATCACAAAGCGGCTGTGCTCGTTAAATATCTTCACAAGAGGAAAAAGGTCAAGGCTGAGTGCTATTCTAAGCTTTTGGACAAAGCTAAGGCAGCAAACAAGTCCAAAAGACGAGGCACCCTCATCCGCAGTGTCCTTCTCTTGCACGACAACGCTAGGCCTCGCTCTCACTCAAGCAAAACTGCACGAACTGCACTGGACTGTTCTCGAACGTCCTCTCCTCTCAGCCTATTTGTTTGGAACACTAAAAAATACATTGGGAGGTCAGCGTCCCAACACCGACGAGGAGGTAGAGCACTTCTTGCGAAAATGGCTTCAGACCCAACCACCTTTGTTCTGTGTTACTGAAATTCAGAAACTACCAATCCGATGGCAAAAGTGCATTGATTGTAGTGGAATGTCTATAGAAAAATGATAATTTTGTACTTTGTCGACATTTTCATTTAATAAAAATATATATAAAAATTCCGGTTTATATTTTATTTACCCACGTACCTAGCCGAACCGTCCCCGTGTTATGTTTGTCCGCTAGTAGTGTCCACTGCTCTTCCTGCCCTCTTCGTTGCCATATCTTTCTCATTGCCCATGTCCATAGCATTGTCGTCTTTAAAGTTCCTATCCGGTATTGGGGTCGCCATAAAATTGTTCCAGCGCATCGTACGTGGAAAGGCGGGCCGAAATATCTGGTAGCGAGTTTACCCTTGAACCGCAGTCCTACACCACTCTAGGGCCCAGCCTTCGTTTAACCAGTTCCGTGTTATACGGATCAACCGAAACTCGCCCGGAGCGCTGCGGATTTCTACCTCTGCAGTCACCACGTACTAAGGCCTGAAGATGCTGAATTCCTGATGTCCGGTTGCAACTTAAACCTTGGCAGAGCAAGCTCACATCAGCTCCATCCCCAAGCTGGCTTTCATACCAGCAAGGTTCGGAGCACTACCAGTGGGTTGCAACTGCCACCGATTGTGTGTGTTCGGGCCGCTGGACTTATTTTATTTCCGTTCTGGTCTCTGTTTCCAGCAAGCAATCCCTTATTCGTCACCCGGAATATTCGCCCCGAAATATAGGAAAGGGATACGGGTGTGACTTAAATTATTTTTTTGACCAGTCAAAAGGGTGTTCCCCCTACGAGACATGGGAAATGAGTAGGAGTGTGAATTAAATTATTTATGTGATCAGTCACAAGTTTGCTCTCCCCACGAGACATTGGAAAAGGGTAGGAGTACGGGAGTGAAGCGAGCTTAGGAACTTCCGGTAACAAATCTCTAGGGACTTCAAAAATATTCAGTTTGCGAAAATGTAGTGAAATTTGAAATCGTTAGTACGGTAGAACTTAAAACTGACAGTTGGAAACATCATGGTTGAAAATGTTGAAAACTGACGCTATTTTTTACCCTAATTCTAAGACTTCCCAATGAACAAAATCGTGAAATATTAACTACAATTGTTCAATTAACTCAAAAGGAATTGCCCGTAAATTAAGTGCCTTGTACCAGTTCTCCCGACTTTAGAATTTGCCATGCCGTTTGTGAGGAATGTAACATAACCTCTTAATTGGGTCATTTACTCGTGTTACTGTTTTCAGGGTTTTTTTTTCTTACGAGAACCTTTATGATACTTCGTCAAATCCACGGAAAATTAAAAAGTAAGCATACAGTGGAAAAAGTTCTTTGAGGCCATCAACAAGAAATTGAGACTGTGATTTGTGTCGAATAAAAACCAATGCTCCAAATTTTTGTTGATTGTTTTTTAAAATTATTTTTATTAAATTCCATTTACCAATAATGTTGTCAATAACTTGTAATGCCATTTATTGATGTTATTGTGTACTTCAATTGTTGTATGTAATGATATTATTCCAAATTTGAATATCCCGCCCGCATGGCCGCTTGCGATTTAAGTTCCCCCAGTTCTCACGTGAGCGCACGTGTCGCTCCATAAGCGGCCATCTTGGAAATATTAGTTTCCAATTTTTATCACGAGGCTTCACCCCCGTGGATAGGAGTGTTAACTAAATTATTTCTGTGACCAGTCACAGGGATAACCTCCTGCCCCCATGCGACATTGGGAAGGGGCACGGGTGTGAATTGAATTATTTCTGTGACCATACGCAATGGTGCTCCCCCTATGAGACATTAGAAAGGGGGAGACCTGTCACTTGAATTATTTCTGGGACCAGTCATAGGGGTTCCTTCCTGTCACATTTCAAGGAATTCTACACTTTTGACCAACATTTTCCTTCTATACTGAAAAACAGTAGTTTTTAACCAAAAATGTGTTTCACATAAAAGGTGTAAATTTGTATTATTTACTGAAATAAACGGAAAAACTTGAAATTTGTTTAATTTTATCAAGTTTTGACCTCAAAAACACGGAGAAAAATGGATAGTCAAACTTGAAGTGTCAAAATTTAGATGGTCAGTTTGATAATCTAAATAGTTTCAAGTACCACCCACAATTTTTTCTTCATAGTCAGGCAGACCATAATTTTATATTCGGTTTGAATAATCATAGGTGATTCAGACTCACTATTAGTATAGTCAAATCTACACTCCAGAATGTCAAACAGAAGTGGCTGTGTCACGACCTCTACCGAACGCCGAGCGAACACACCCGAAACGCATTTTTGGAGCGACTGACGTTCGGTGTCACGTTAGCCGTGTTTTACAACACTGTTAA
>CAKNWT010190542.1:0-11964 GCA_932066315.1 Andricus coriarius
TCTAAAACATAACCTCAAAAAAAAAAAATTTCAAAATTTGTAAACCTTTTTTTTACCCCTATTTTTTATCCAAAAAAATCCAAACTTTCTCTGAAAGTAGTCTTATTGGTTAACACAACATATATTTTGTTCGTTAAAATCGGTTCAGCCGTTTTCGAGAAAAACCTATTTTATGATTTTACTACCCCCCTCCACAACTCCCAAAAAAATGAAATTTTGAGGTTGAAATTTGCAGGATTTTATATTCATAGATGTCAATGTATGGTGCCAATATAGGCTTGATACGTGCGGGGGCCATTTTTACATGCTTATACCCCTAGGCCCTTTTGATTTCCTGGGAACTGAATAATTTTTTTTTGTATCTAACATTTGTTTATACAACGTTCCCATTCTCGGGATTAAGCCTTTATTTAAAAAAAACTTAAAATACAATTTTTAATTACTAACGAAAGCCGATTTTTAAAACCCGAATTGTGCAACTTATTACATGAAACCCTTTGTATCCGCATTCAGAAACTTAATATTTCGAGAGTAAGTTTTAATTTTTTAATTAAACTGAAAATTACATAATGTTTTTTCGCTCTTCTGAAAAATTTTGATTTTGTTACATCTATATAGTTCTGTACTACCACCCTTTATTTACAGGTAAATGTATGTAAATATGAAACTTTTTATCCAAATCAATTTTTATTGCATAATAATTCGTTGAGAAACACTCATAATTATATGGTTGTCGGTTTCATTAATTTTTGTTTTGTTTTAGGTTGAAATTGCAAGAAATATTACGGGTGTGGTTAAGTGCATGTTTCCCATAAAAATAATAGGTGTAGGTATGATATATAAGATGCACATTATCATCTATATTTTTTTTGTATATAAATTTGAAAATGATTCTTATACGTAACATGCATATATATATATATATAAAGTTTTGTTTTTAATTTAAAAATGTATTATCTGGTATTATTCATTATGGGTGGGCCATGCTTTAAATATAATAATCGCAGGTAATTTAATTTATTTGTGAAGTTAAATTTGATATTTATTTCTCAACATTATATCTTATCTTTTACAGACTATGGCGATAACAGTTATTAGTGAGTGTCCGATTTAATAATCACTTATTATATTGTTATAATTATTTAATCCTTCGTAATAATCTATTCTCTTTTTTGTTAGATTTAGGCATAGAGTCTTCACATTGTATAGTACTGGTTTTATATTTGTTTAGATAAATCTTCGTTTATCATTTTCACTTATCTCAGGAAAATCATGTTGAAATTGGTCACAATTACTCATAAAATTCAGGGATTTTAGCAGCAAATTCAAAAAGCTATTGATTATGTTTTTAGTATTATTCTTAAAAGCTGGTACCATTAAAAAATTACTCCTTTTACAAAGTTACTTTCATGATTTAAAGAACAGCTTTATTTCATTTAAGATCTAAAAATTCACATTCGTACTCATTTAGATATTTATAAGGACTTAAAAAAACATCATTTATAATAAACTCGCGTAATTGTTCTATATACTTTTTAGAGAAACTCGTAAAATACCAAATTAGAAATTTGTGCGATTTTAACAATCTTGTAAGATTTCAATATTTTTAGTTTTTCTAGGACAGAGTCTCATTTTAATTTACCTCAAAAAACAAAAATAATTTCGAAACGTTTTGCAAACTATCCTAAAATGTTGTTGAGATTGTAGAAACTATCGCACGCTTAAAATTTATCTAAAAAGAGTTAAGAAGATTTAACTAATTGAAGAAGCAATTAATTTAGTGTCTTGCAATTTTAATTTCCAAAACTTTTTCATTTTATTCTTACGGAAATTTGGAGCGCGATAAAGTTTCTACATGCTAAAACAAATTTGAGGATAGATTGGAAAGCTTTTAATTTTTTTTTCTTCTAAGGTTTATAAAAATGAGAGTTTGTGCTAGAAAAACTGAAAATCTTGAAATCTTACAAGATTATATAGATTACTAAAAAATCAATATTAGCAATTTTTTCCAAACTCTGAGAATGACGCGTTTTTTAAACATATTTTTGCCCCCCGTAACCTAAAGAGAAGGGTAGCGAGGCGAGTAATCAACATTTAGTATAGAAAAGTCATGTTTTTGGTTGAATGTGAATTCCTTTTCATTAAAAAGTCTCCTATTACATTTTTGGTTTAGAACTCATCTTTTTTGTTTAAAAATTCTACTAGTTGGCTAAAAATTAATTATTTTTTGAAAATTCAACTATTCTGGTAAATATTGTTTCATTTTTGGTTGAACATTATTTGTTTTCAAAGTGAAAGTTTATTTATTCCATTTTTGGTTGAAAACGAAATTATTTTGTCGAAAATTCAACTTGTTTGTTAAAAAGTCATCTTCAACTGTTTTTTTTTTAATTCATCTTTTTGGATAGAAAATCCGTCCTTTTGGATTGAAAATTCACCTTTTGGTAGAAAAGTCGTCGTATTTAGTTGAAAGTGAATTATTTTTTATTGAAAAGTCTACTATTGTATTTTTGGTTCAGAACTCATCTATTTTGGTTAAAAATCCTACTAGTTGGTCAAAGGTTTAATTATTTTGTTGAAAATTCAACTTTTTTTTAAAAAGTCATCGTCTTTGGTCAAACATTCAAGTACATTGTTGAAAGTTGAAGTACTTTGTTAAAAATCTATTTTCTTGGATGAAGATTTATCTCTTTAGTTGAAAACTGAACTATTTTGTGAAAAATTCGTTTCATTTTTGGTTGAAAATTAATTTTTTTAAACTGAAAGTTGAACAATTCCGTTTTTTTGAAAAATTATATTTTTTTGTTTAATATTCACCTATTTGGTTGAAAATTCATCTTTTTTAACTGAAAATTCATTTACATATTTTTTTGATAATATCTTTTTTGGTAGGTAATTCATCTTCTTGGTTAAGAAAAAAACAAACTTTTTGGTCAAAAATTCAACTCTTCTGTTGAATGTTAACCTCTTCTCTTGAAAATAATTGATGTATTTTGTTGAAAATTCCTCTTTTATGGTAGAAAATACATCTTTCTTCGTTGAAAATTTATTTCTCTTGACTGAAAATGAATTTTTTTGTCGCAAAAGTCAACTGTCTTCTAAAAAATTCGTCTTCTTGACTTGAAAATTCTACTATTTGGTTGAAAATGCAACATTATGGTAGACCCCCCCCCCCCTTCAACCTCCAGAGTGTCACGTAATAAATGGACTAGGTCACTAGGTGGGTCCAAAAATGCATTCGAATTTTTTTTTGAATTTTCATACATATCGTCCTCAAATTTGCTCGAATCCACAAAAAGCCTCATGAAGTTTAATACGTATTTCCCATAAGAAAGGAATACGTTTTTGTAAATTTCATTAAGAATCGTCAATATCAGGTGAATCTAGTTGAAACTCAACATTTATCTTCACAATTAGCTTGAGGATACAAATGAATAATTACTTTTCTAAATATGACCCCCATAAGTCTGTTTTATAGGGTCCCAAAAAACCCCATAAGCGAAAAATTGGTTTTTGCGAGTTTTTGGCGCTAATTATGATTTATTAAAGATTTTTAAAAATAAAAATGGTCTCTTAAACATAAAATACCACATTCTACAGATAATTCGATGTTCACATCCATGTTTTAAACAATTTAGTATTGTTTTTAGCCATTTTCTCTTAGAATAGAGTTATAAAGTCGCGCTTTTTCCGAATTTTTCAACTTATTTTCAGTTTTTCAATTAGAGTAAGGTAATAATTAATTCAGGTTAACAAACCTAATTATCTAAACACATTATTATTGCTTATAATTATCTTCTCCTGTAGTAAAGCTAGATAGTTGCGGTTTTTTTCTGAAATTTTTAACTTTGCTTTGGCTTTTTCGTTATAAACAAATATTAAATAAACATTAGAGGGAATCATTTTTCAAACAATCTCTTTTTTTTCTGAATATATTTGTCTGAAATAAAATAGATATTTGAAATATTCTTCAATTTTTCTACATGGATCATATTGAATGTAAATTTTCGTCGCAGTAGTTAGAGAGCTTTATTGTTTTAATAATTTTTAATATTAATATTTATTATATGTTTCGAAATAAAAAGTAAAAAAAAAGGTGAATATTTCAGAATTACCTTCAAGTTCCTAGGATTATTCAAAGAGAATATTATTAAGAATAACAACAAAATGTTTAAATAATTATATTTGTTAACTTGAATTAAGTATAACCTCACTCTAATTAAAAAGTGGACAACAAGTGGAGAATTAAACAAATCTTCAACTTCCTAGCATTATTCTAAGAGAATTTTGTTATAAATAATAGTAAATGGTTGAAACAATTATTTCTGTTGAATATAATTTTTAATTGCCTCAATCTAACTTTCTAACTCTATAAGAGAAAATTTCTATAAAGAATAATAAATTGTTTGACCAATAAAAATTATTTAAAATTCAGTGAAAATATTCCAAAATCTATTTTTTATAGCACGTTCAGGGCGTCGAAAATTCTTGGTACTTTCCTGGGAATCGAGTGAATCTGCACAGTGACGACAGTGACGTCGTAAAGCAAATATGGCCGAACGTCGTCGGTAGTCGTGCTCTCGAGAAAAAAGGGTTTTTTTCGGGGGTTTTAATCGAATATTAAGCAAATATGTCAGATTATTTAAGATCCGCCCTCGGTTATTTAAACGGAGGTACAAATTCGAATGATTACATTGGTCAGATCGTGGAAATTAACAATGTGAAGCTCCGAGTGAATAGACTTATTGCAGAGGGTGAGTGTTTTAATCCTCCCACTTTTTAGATTTACCGTTGTTTGAGCCACAAAAGCTGTCACTCTGCTTTATTGAAAAGCATAGATCTAAAAAAGATTTCCACTTTCATTTTTTTTCTTCTCAACGTTGTTTATTCTCATCTTTCCTCTCATTTTCACTTTTCTCTTCCATTTTCTCAGCATGTGTCAAATGCATGTTTTCTTTTTGTCATCTCACACAGGTATTGCACAAGTGTGTATTTTTGTGTCGTTTGTTGACTTTATCGGTATTTATTTTCATTATATATTTCTAGCGGCTGCAAAGTATAGGTTAGGTATTATATTGCCGAATGAAATTTGGTAAAAAATTAATTCATGTGTGCTCTGTTCTCTCTTTAAGGGGTTTACTGTCTAAAGGTCATCATATCATATGTATTTTTTCGATCGAAATCCTGTCTAACCTTGTGCCTTATGACCTCGTATACATTTATTTCATTTCGGCTTTCTTTTTGTGAAAATTTTACAGAAATTTGAATTCAGAATTCGACAAAACTTTGGACATTCTTTCATTATAAACATTTTCTAATCCAGTTCTTCAAAAATATATACATCATTTTATCATTCAAGATTCAATTTAAAGTATACATTTAATATTTTTAGTTGATGAAAGTGTGATTTGATTCCTACAATAGTTCTGGTTAGAACTTTTCTGTAAGAAAAGTTTCTTCTGAGTTGGTATATTTACTCTGACCTCTGCCCCAACATACATATATTGACATTTTCTGTTTCTTTTTTAAATAGGTACATTCCTTCTAAGATTTTTAGTTTTTCCAGAGTTTCCACTGGACCGAGAATTCGTTGAGATCGTGAAATTCAGAGTCAATTTAAATGCAAATGTTTAAATTACAGGGTGTCTACAGTTTCTTTAAATCCGGAAATTCGCCGGAAATTTTGTGAACCTTGAAAAATACGGGGAAATGCCGGAAATTCGTAAGCAGATCCGGGAAATCTGTGGTCATAACTTAAAATGAAAAAAATAATTATTTTCTGGCTAAGATTACTCATGCCAGCATAAAAGTCAGATTTAGAGAAATTTCTTGTGCTGTTTTATCTGCCTTATTTCTGCTATTTTTTCCGCTCCTTTTATTATTTTTTAACACAGCATTTAGGGAAAAGGACTTTTATTTTCTCTAAAGTTTCCGATCGTATTATGGTCCCTGTCATTTCTCGCTGAACATTTTTTCATTTAAAGTAATCAGATCAAAATTGTACTCCAAATTAAAGCACTCAAAGTGGATCTCCTTTGAATTTTAAACTTTTAAAATCGAAGCTTCAAATTTTTGAATTCAAGCGCTCATTAATTTACAAGTATAAAATGAAAGCTAACGTCTACGTTATCAACAATTTTAAATGCAATGTCCTTAAACTACAAAATTTGAAATTTTATACTTTTATAAATTGGACAGTTGAAAGATTTCTGGTGAAAAAATATAAATCCACGTTATCATTTTCAATACTCTAAATTAAAGAATGAATCAATAACCTTCTGAATGTTAAAAATTATATTTTTGTGCAGCAATTTTAAGTTAGAAATATTAAAAAGTGAACGATTTTAAATTTCGTTAAAGTCTAAACACTTTTTAAATAAGAAGTTATATTTATTTTAATTCGTTTAAAATCAGTAATTATTCAATTGTTATTTATATATAAAAAATCAAAAATTGTAACGTTCAAAGTTTTAATTTAGCACTGAAGTTCTAACGATTCAAGGATTTCTATTTGAAACAATTCTGTTTCAAATTGTTTGGCTAAATATTGAAAAAATGCCCTTTTTTAATTTAACAAAATTTCAAATTGCATGGGTTAAAAAGTGGAGTATTTTAGAGCGAAACAATATTTGTACATAGGATTTAAAATTAAATAAAAGCGTTATTTAATCATTAAACTATTATTTTGAAATTATTCAAAAATTTAAAATAGTTTATACAGTTTCAGTTAGACTTTTACACTTGTTTGACTTCTAAGGTTTTTGAATGAAAATAGTTCAGTCTTCAACGTTCAAATCTGTAAATTGTTTAGTTTTGAATAGATTTAGAATCGCCTTGTAAAATGAATTTCCGGTTTTCCCGGTCTCAAAAATTCCCGGTCATTTTTCAGGCTAGCGGTCACCTTGTTTCAAAATTATTAGTTTATTAGTTATTATTAGAACAAATTGTTTTCATATTTTTATGGACAACAAAGTATTAATTCGTTCGGACAAATTTTTAATTCGAATTTTTTTCTTCAAATTTTACTTTTTATTCATGTATTTAATTTAGTAATTCGTATACTATTTTTCATCAACGTGTGTAAGGTGTAAGTTTTTCCGATTAATTTTTTAAAATTTTATTCTACTTGTCCTATTTCTTTTTGAGTGATCATTAATTTGAAGAGCGAATATTCCACATTAAACATTTTTTTGCAAGTTTAAGAACAATAACAAAATTAAAGAAATAATAAAATAGAAATAACAGCTTTATATTACAATTAACTTTTCGAATATCATTTATTTCAGTAAACACTACATTGCGAAAAAAGTCAAAATAAAAGTTTAAAAAACCAAAATAACCGTTTTTCAGTAAAGAACGTTAGCACAATCTAAAATTGTTTCAAATTGTCAATCTTCTTTGAGATGTTTTTAGTTTGGTTTAAAATAACCGTTTTCCGATGAAAAGCGTTAAAATAGCCTAAAATTGATCCAAAATTCTGAATATTCTTTAAAATCTAAAACAATATTTCTGAAATCTAAAACACACCAACATAACCTACAATCGTTGAAAAATTGTAAATATTCTTTGAAATCTGATAATTTTTAATTTAAAATATCAGTAATTTCTGACGAAGAACACTAACATAACATATGAACAATTTTTGGTGTAAAATCCTAACATAACATAAAAATATTAAAAAAATTTGAACCTTTAAAATCTAATGATTTTTTTACAAATGTCAATTTCTGGTAAAAAAAACGTTAACAAAACGAAAAATGGTCGAAAGTTTCAATTCTTTAAATCTAATTATTGGTTATTAAAAATAGCGATTTCCGGTGTAAAAGGCTAACGTGATCTAAAATGGTTGAAAACTGGGAATCTTGATGATTATTTTTACTTAAAAATGCTAGTCTCCTGTAAAAAAAGTAACACAACCTAAAGTTTTTTAGAGATATATGTCTTTTTCTAAACTTCAAGATTTGATATTAAAATTCTTTTGAGAGAATACTAATTTCTTATTAAAAGTGATTATTTGTAGATTTAAGTTTGACAAAATGTAAATTTAAGGTATAAAACAACTTCAAGTAATGAAAAGCCAATCAGGTTTACAACAACAATTATTTCGAGATTGTCACACCACTTGTTTTAGATCGGATTTTAAACGCTTCATATTTCAATCATTTAGGATTTTTGCACTCAAAATGCTTTAATTCGAAGTCCGATTTCGAAGGTTTGAATTAAAAAATTTGAATGTCCGGCTATTTTTTCTGGCATTCAGTGGTCAGTCGTTACCCTGTTTCTTTTTCGTAATTAATTTCTTGTCTGCAATTTATTGAAACTGGAAGGAATTTTCTGAATTCGGTGTAAGGTCAAGGATTAGGAAGTCTTATTTTCTGTCTACAATTTGTTGGAAATTTTTTCTAGTATTTTCAAGATAGTCGAGTCCGTTTTTTTCATCCTGGTAGATCCTGAGGGAGAACTAGGCAATCGTTTGGAATTCACATGAGGGGGAAATTGAAAATTTCGATTCTAGCCTCCGGAAATATGAAATCGGCTTTCAATAACTGTTATCAGTTTCCAGTCTCTGGCGTCATTTTAGCTTCTGTTGAATTCGGTTTTATCAAAGTGAACTGTTTTGGAAGCTGGAAAAAAAATGGGGGAAATTTTCCCGTGATAATCCATCAGATGAATCTCAATTGCTTTAATCACATACTTATCTTAAAACTATTGTCTCGTTCTCTGTTTTTCATTTCGAGACTTTACTCGTTTTGCAGTTTTTTAATCATCAGAATTGGGTGTTGTTAGATCTTTCAGTTCGCAGAACAGTTGAGTTTTTTAAAATCTATTTAATTACTCAATCTTACATAAAAACCAATTCACATAATACAATAATTAACCTTTGAATATTTTTCTTATCTATATTACGATAATTTATTGTAAGCTTTATATCAACAGGTGGCTGGGCGTTGGTGTTTGCCGTAGAGGACGTGAATACAGGAAAAGAATATGCCCTAAAAGTAAGTAAAAATATGCGACAGGGATGTTATCAGTTTATGGTTTTCAAGGAAATTCCCCTTTTCCCCTTTTTTTTGTATTTCGCTTAAATGATAAATGAATTATTAGAATCCAAGAAGAAACCGCTGCGCAGGCTATGGATGTATTCACTATGGGTATATTTATTTTTGCTCATTTTATGAGCATTTTGCTTCCTCATGGCATCAAATAAATTTGCTTCCTCATAGAAAGTTCGCCAATATATTAATCCACGCGTCTCGGAGATGCAAGTAATTACATCAAATGCAGTACTGTAATATTTCCAATATAAAAAATTCTCTTATAAACAAGGTAAATAATTTTGTTAAAAAAATTAAAAAACGATATTGGTAGGTTATGGCAGGTCATGAAAGGTTCTTCATTTGGGCAAACAAAGCGTCTCAAAGACGCGAACAATTATATCATATGCATTACTGTTGTATTCCCAATTTAAAAAAAGTTGTCCTCATATCATGAAGATAAACAGTATATTTTTTAAATTCATAAATTGGTATTGCTAGGCCATAAGAGGTCATAGAAGGTACGTCAATAGATTATTCGACGTGTCTCAAAGACGCGAGCAAACATGTCAGATACAGTACTGTAGTAGTCCTAATATGCGACGAAGTTTTTCTGCTAGAAACAGAATACACAAGTTTTTTTTAAACTTCTTAAATCGGTACTGGTGGGTCATAATAGTTTCAACAATAGGCCGATCGCTGCGTCTTGAAGACGCGAACAAATATACTGCATATCGCATTGTTGTATTTTGAATACCAAAAAAAGGTTTTCTTATATAAACAAGGTAAATTTCTTTTAAATCTCTAAACTAAAAAAAAAACACTTCGAAATGGTCGATCTAGCTCAAAATCAGACACACTGGGACATTTAAAAAAAATCTATTTTCGAGCTGCTGGAGTCGAATTATATCGAAATATGTTAAAATGTATATTTGAACACTTATAGGTCATTACAAACCGCCCTCTATGAGGAAGCAAAATTCCAATTATTTTTGGTTGAAAGTTAATTGAAAGTGAATTCTTCTTTATTGGAAAGTTTACTATTATACTTTTGGTTTAGAATTAATCTCCTTTGGTTGAAAATTCTACCTTTTGGTTGAAAATTTAATTATTTTGTGGAAAATTCAACTGTTTTGTTAAAAAATACCCTTTTGGTTGAATTTTGTTTAAAAAAAAACTACTATTTTGATAAAAATTTAATTATTTTGTTGAAAATACAACTTTTTTGTTAAAAAGTCATCGTTTTTGGTCAAACATTTAAGCACTTTGTTGAAAGTTGAACTACTTTGTTAAAAATTTAATTTCTTGGTTGAAGATTTATCTCTTTGGTTGAAAACTGAACTATTTTGTGGAAAATTTGTTTCATTTTTGGATGAAAATTAATTTCTTTAAACTGAAAGTTGAACTGTTCCATTTTTTTGAAAAATTATCTTTTTTTGTTTAAAATTTACCTATTTGGTAGAAAAGTCATCTTTCTTGGTTGAAAATTCATCTCTCTTGACTGAAAATGAACTTTTTTGTCACGAAATTCAACTGCCTTCTAAAATTCTCCCTGTTTTGAGAGCTAGCATTTAAAGCTGTGTAGTCTGTTAGAATATTGTGCTTTGTGTTTTATTTTAGGCGTTAATCAAATTAAGTCGAAGAATAAATTTTGATCTAAAAAAGTTTTTTTTTAGTCGAAAATGCAACTATTTCGTTAAACATTCGTCTTTTTGGATAGAAAACCCATCCTTTGAGATTGAAAATTCATCTGGTTGTAGAAGTCATCTTTCTTAGTTAGAAATTCAAGTGTCTTATAAAAAATTCGTCTATTTGACTTGAAAATACAACTGTTTTTGTTTGAAAAATTGATTTTTTGTTGAAGATCCATCATCTTTTGTTGAAAATTCGTCTCTTTTTCCTCAAAGTTCAACTTTTTTGGTTATAAATGCAACTGCTTGGTCAAAAATTGATTTTTTTGTTGTTAAAAATTCATCTTTCTTGGTTCATGATTAACTTTTTTGTTAAAAATACATCTTTTGGAGTTTAAAAGTCAAATGTTTTCTAAAAAAATCTGCTTTTAAAGTCAAATGTTTTCAAACAAAATCGACTTGCAGGCCTCACAGTCCCTACGGGATAAAATATAGGGACCAAAGGGTACTTTTTGTCACGCCCATAGGGTACTTTTTTCACGTTCAAAGGGTAACAAATTCAGGATAAATTAATAACATTTCAAAACAACTTAAATTAAAGTTGAAAGAATTCAAATAATTGGAAACAATTTTTAAAATAAAAAAATTCCATTGCTTTCCGTAAAATTGGAATGAATTTACAGGAATTTAAAAGGCAAACGATAAGAATTCGATGGAATTCATAAAAATTCAAGGTGAATTAAAAAATTCAGATGAATTGAAAACAATTTAAAGATATGAATAAACTTAATTCAATTCAGCAAATTTGAAATGAGCTTAGAAAAATTCAAGGGAATTCCATAGAATTTAATGAAATTCTTAAGAATTCAAGGCGAGGTTAAAAGAATTTAGGATCAATTAAATAAAAACTTTAAAAAGATTTTAAAAAATTCATTGAATTAAAAAAAATTGAGTTAAATTCAGAAGAATTCAAGTAAATTAAAAAAATTGATGAGAATTCCAAAAAAATTCAAATCTCTTTAAATCTTTGAAGCCCTACTAATTTCTGACCAAAGAAAGCATTTCAAAATCTCTTCAAATCTTTGAAACCCTACGAAATCTCTCACATCTTGTGAATACATTCTTTGAAATATATTAAAATATTAAAATCCCTTACAATTTTTAAATCTCCTTAAATCTCTTGAAAATGCCTTAAAATCTTGTAAAATGCCCTAAAATATTTTAAAGCCTTTGAAATCCCATTAGTTACTGAAATCAATTAAAAATGCCTTTCTCTTATTTTAAAATAGTCTAAAATA
>CAKNWT010190568.1:0-13075 GCA_932066315.1 Andricus coriarius
GGGGGGGGGCGGTCTTGCCCTCTAGGGCGAAAGGCGTTTTTTGGACCACCCTAATGAATCACTATTATTATTTAGATTTTGATACGAGAAAAAACTCTGCCAGAAGGCAAAAACGATTAAACGAAATAATAAAAAAAAAACGACACGGATAATTATATGATCTGTAACACATGATTTTGAACACATAATATCTCCATCTATATATGAAAGGTGACAGTACAAAACTAGATAACCAACATTTTTATCAAAATTGGATTTATTGCCCAAAAAATGTTGGTGGACAAATTTCTACAATAAAGTACAAAAATCTAAAACAATTTTCACAGGAATCTATAAATAAATGCAATAAATTGCGACCAAAATTACAGGAAAGTACAACTTTTTTCTATTATTCAGACGAATGTATTTTATGCTGTATTTTATTATAGTTTTAATTTCCTACAAGAATTTACAAAAAAAAAAATACAACAACAAGAATTTACAACTATAAGAATCTACAGGAATTTACAGTTTTTGCAGACAAAAAGTTGTTCTTTTTCGACCTATGGCGACAAATATTTAGAATATTGCAATGAGATCATTTTAAATTAAGATGTATGCATTATCGTTATTACAAAAAAGCTTCTTTGTTTAAACTTTAAAGGAATGGTAGAATATTAAAGGACAATAATGAATAATCATTATTAAACGACAAATCCTTACGTTTGAAGCTTTTTTTCTTCAAATATATAGCAATCGATTGGACACCACATATGTCATTTAAAATTATTTAATTGCAATCTTATCAATATTTTTCCTCCTAGGTCGAAAAAAAACAAAAACTTTTTGACTGAAAATAAAAATTGAATAATTGAGAAATAATTGAACAAGGTCATTGCAATTAACAGATTCGAATTCTTGAAGATGAGAATTTTTTATTTAAAGTTGCAAAAACTTAACTGCAAATTAAAACACTCAATGTCGAATACTTTTGAATTTTAAACTTTTAAAATTAAAGCTTCAAACTTTTTTAATTCAAGCGCTGAATAATTTACGCGTGTGAAATGGAAGCTTTTAACACTTTACTTTATTTTTTACTTTTATACATTGTACAGCTTAAAGATTTAAAAAAATAGAAATCGACGCTATCACTTACAATGCTATAAATTGAAGAATGAATCCAAAAATTTATAAATTTTAAAAATCATATCATTTTTATCAATTTTAAGCTAGAAACATTAATGTATAGATCAAAATTTGTATTTAAATCTTTTTAAATATTGCCTTAAAAATTTGTTTAAAAAAATCATTCAAAAATGTTCAGGAATCTAATGAAAACTTTGTTATTATCTTGGAACTAGAAATTTTTGGAAAATCCTACAAGATTAAAAAAATTGCCTTCAAATCTTCCAGATTCTTTTTTTTTTAATTTTGGAAATCTTTTTAAATTAATTTTTCAAACAAAAAAAAACATTTTTAGTTTTCCTGTGAAGTTTGATAAAAATGCATTCTTTTGAAACCTTTCGAAATTCTTAAAAGGCTTCTAAATTGTTTCTTCTAAATCTTTAATAATTTACGTTCTGTTTTAAATGTTTTGCAATATTTTCAAGGTATAACATTAATTTGGAATCGTTACAAAATTTCTAAACATAGAGCTTCCTCGAATTTTTTCTAAATTAATAATTGTTCAATTGTTATTTATTAATCAAAATGTCTAAGTTTGATATTATTTTAAAGATAAGAACTTTTGATCTGATACGGAACTTAAGTTAGGTGCGTTTCTGACCATTGATATAATTACAATTGAATACAATTCATCGCTGTTATTATTGATGAAACAGTGATGACTGTGTCACTGAATGTTTATATCATTCAAAATAAACTTACAAACACCTTTAAATAAGGATTTTTTCATTAAAATGCATTTCCCTGTCTAAATTAATTAAAATAAAAATATTTTGAAAAATAAATAACATCATTCTATAAAAGTATTGCTTGTAAAAATGTATATTTTGTTGCTTTATTTTGTAAATTTCTACAATAAACTACCGGTATTTACAAAATAATTTTCAGTACAGTTTCCCAATATTTCAACTTTGGTGAAATCTTGTATTTTTTTGGTAAAGATTTGTAATTTTCTACAATAATTTACGTAAAATTAAAAGTATTTTTATGACGTCAAACATCCAAATTAAACAATTTTAATGTAAAATCCTGCAGAAACTTATACTTTATTGTTAATTTTTCCACTTTTCTACAAGAAAATACAAGACAAAATTATCTATTTGTATTTAATCGTATTTTTTTGTTAAATTTTGTACATTTTGTACGAAAAAAAGTACATGTTTTAACAAAAAATTACAGTTGTAGATGAGTTGTATTTTCTTGTAAAAATTTTTTCCACGAGAACACATTGTGGTAAAAGGATGTTTTCGAAATCTCATTTTTTGATATAATAATTCTTTTTTAATATTTAATAAACTTTTAGTTAAAATTTTAACAAATTAATTACTTTTTTAACCATTTACCATTGATATTTCTTGAAATTATTATCAAAATCGATATGCAAAACCAATTATGAAAACCCATGAAATTTTAATCTTGAAATTCTCGATCGATTTTCTCAAAATTATCGTACTTTTTTACATCAACATTTTTTTCTGCAAACATTTTTCACTTAAATGTAGCAACACTTCAGCTGGGTGTTGATTTTTGGTTCATCTTTAAACAGGGATTTCAATTTTACAGAATCCTTTTCCGTTCCCCTGAAAAACTCACACTTTTTTTTAATTTATTCGTTCTGTACCGCAACCCTTCATATGGGATATCTTAAGCAAACCTATTAGAAATTTAAAACATGCCAAACAACAACAAAGAACAAATCTGCGTAAGATTGATCGATCTATTAATTGGAAATAGGGCTGTTTTCAATGTCAGATATCACTTTTCCAATTCTTGAATCTTATGTTTTATAAAATTCTTATTTTATAGACGTAAATAGTTTCAAAAAATATTGTTTACATTTATTTTGTTTACAATTATCAATTCAATGTTGAAAATGGGACTTGTAGCATGCATTTTAAATAATATATTTCTTAAATACTGCACACAATTTTCAAAACTTCAATAGATTAAAAAAAATTTTGAATCCTTAATTTCTGAGAATTTTTTTTAAATCTGCCCGCTGCGCGGGCGCCTTCTCATCGCTCGTAAGCTTGAGCGCGCGTCTTTTGGATCTGGCGCATCGCGCTCGATAATGTATTTATCTCGCGCTACGCGCTCTGTCTTTGTAGATCCTCCACATTTGTGGTTTATACCTTTTAAAATTAAAGGTCAAACCATCGACAACTGCAATTTGATGATTGTGAATTCTCTTTTGTGAAAGCTCCTTCGGCTTTAGCGAACACATTCTCATAACGTATCTCGTACTTCGCGCTCGATTGAAATTGATCTAAAATGTGCTCTTTTCTATATTATGTTCAACCCTATTATATTATTATTGTATATATAATTTTATTATTATTACTTCAATATTTGTTCCTTGATTGGCATTAATCTTTATTCGCAGCTACTCTGAAAAATGTATCATTTTAATAAATGTATAATTATTATTATAATTCATAATGTGCATTGATATTGAAACAGATGTCTTTTCATTGTCTCGTTTATATAATTTAAAAAAGTGCGCATACTATAAAAGAATGTTCAAGGCAAATTTGTAGATATAATTTAGGCGAACAATTTTGTTAATTAACATTTTATTGTAGCTTGTGTCGTTTTTCTAAAAAAATTATTATTTATTTAATGTTATTTTTTACGATTAATATAAAAACTATGCGTCCTATCGAAAAATAATGTACAACAGATTTGTCGATCTTGTTTTGATGAACAACTTTGATCTATTCATTATCTCCTACCTTGTTTTTTTCAAAAATTTTAATTTTTTTAACGTTATCTTTTACGATTAAAATAAAAACCACGCGTCCTATCAAAAAATAATTTCTAACCAATTTTTTCGATCTTTTTTTAGTGAACAACTTTTGTTGATTCATTTGTTTCGTATCTTGTGTTATTTATCTAAATTTTTCAAATGCTTTTTTTACGATTGAAACAAAAACTACGCGTCCTATAAAAAAAAATGAATTATAATAAATTTGTAGGTATTTTTTTAACAACTTTTGTCTGTTCATTTTTAGTCTTATTTGTATTCCATTCTATCTCGTTGTCAATCTAAATTTCCGTCTATCTTTTTCAATCCCCTCTTTTCTGTCTTATCCTATTCTTTATCTATCCACGTTAATATTTTTCTATCCCTCTGTCAATCTAATTTTCCGTCTATATTTTTTAATCTCCTCTTTTCTATCTCAACGTGTCCTACATCTATCAACGTTTATTTTTCTCTATCTATTTGCCAATTTAAATTCACGTCTATATTTGTCAATATCCTCTTTCCTATCTATTCGTATCATACATCTATAAACGTTTTTTTTTGTATATATTTATCACTATAAATTTACGTCTTTTTCAATCTCCTCTTCCCTATCTCATATTTTCATACATCTAGCAATGTTCATCTTTTTCTATCTGTTTTTCAATCTAACTTCACGCCTATCTTGCCCAATACTCTCTTCACAATCTCATCCTATCCTTTATCTATCCACGTCAATATTTTTTCATCTCACTGTCAATCTAAATTCCCGTCTATCTCTTTCAAATTTCAATCTCTTCTTCCCTATCTCATCCTATCCTTAATCTATCTACGTCAATATTTTTCTATTTCTCTTTTAATCTAAGTTCCCGTCTATCTTTTTCAATCTCCTTTTCTCTATTTCATCCTATACTATATCTATCAACGTCTATCTTTTCTATCTCCTTGTCAGTCTTAATTTACGTCTATCTTTTTTAATCCTCTCTTCTCTATCTCATCTTATCATTTATCTATACACGTCAACTTTTAAGTTTGTGCAACGAGTTGGTTGACGGTAAAAGTAATATCAACAAGTGAAATCAGTCTTCGGGCCTATAAATAGAAACCCGGCAAACGGTTTTGCCAAGTTCGACAAAGTTGTCGCCTAAGGTGTGGAAATAAATTTTATGTGTGTAGTTACATAAGCGTGGACGTCATGTTGCCTTTCTGGCACGTGGTCAACGTCAAATTACTTTTTTAAACAAATGCCCTAACTTTTCGATGGCTTCCCGAATTTCGAGGGATAGAAAATTATTGGGACGGTAAAAGTTAGCGTTTTAGGGATGCAAAGTGACCCATTGAGAGAGATAGAATAGTTCTATCTTCTCCTATCCCCCAATTTCTATCATTTTCAATCTTTCTACTTCCAGCAGGGTAGAGAAGAGAGGATTGAAAAAGATAGACGGGAATTTGCGTTCATAAAGAAATAGAAAAAGATAGTCGTTGGTAGATTTAGTATAGGATGAGAGAGAAGAGGAAATTGAAAAATGTAGAGGGGAATTTAAGTTAACAGATATAGAAAAAAGATTGACACGAATAGCCAAAGGATAGAATGAGATAGAAATGGGGGGATTAAAAAAGATAGACGTGAACTTAGAATATTTAGATTGATAAAGAGATAGAAATATATAGACGTTTATAGATGCAGGACACGATGAGATATAGAGAAGAGGAGATTAAAAAAAAAAGCGGAAATTGAGATTAACCGACAGATAGAAACATACTGACATGGATAGATAAAGGATAGGATGAGAGAGAGAACAGGGTGTTGAAAAGGATAGACGTGAAGTTAGATTGAAAAATAGACAGAAAAAGATAAACGTTGATAGATGTATGATACGATGAGATAGAAAAGACGGCATTGAAAAAAATAGACGTGAATTTACATATATTGACAATGAGATAGAATAGGATACATTTTCTCTATCTCTTTCTATCATAAAGATTGAAAAATTATTCAAGAAAATAGGATCTCTATCTTATATATATATAGTATATAACTGATCAAATTACCGTAAATTTTCATAAATTTGTGGAAATTTAAAAAATTAATGTTGGGTCATTTAGGGTAAGTTATCATATTTACCTGTAAAATTAACATAAATGACCGAAAATTTTCATAAATTTCCGGGAATGTTTAAAAATGAATTTTGGGTGATTTACGGTAAGTTACCACATTTAACAGTAAAATTACCACGAATGACCGACATTTTTTATAAATTTCTGGAAATGTTTGAAAATAAATTTTGGGTAATTTATGGTAAGTTAACATATTTACCGGTAAAATTACTATGAATGACCAAAAATTTTCATAAATTTCCGGAAATTTTTAAAAATGAATTTTGGGTTATTTATGGTAAGGTACCATAAATCACCTCCGAAATTATCAGAAATTTCCGGTAATTTTTTATTGAATTTTTGATAATTTGGAATAAGTTAACATAAATTGCATGCTTCTTCATTCAAAATCTATTATAGACTGAAATCATGACTGCATTTCGAAAAATGTCTGAAATCATCCATTTGTTATAAAAAATATCGTATGCGCCAAGGGGGAGAGGCACTTTTTCTCCCCCTAGGTGCATAATATACTATTATTTTCAATCAAATAAATTAATATTGAAGGAAACATAGTTTCAAGTACTTAAGTTGGGGAATATTATAAATTTTCGGGAGTTTTGCATTGTCAGAATTTTCTATTTCGACAATTTTTTACGAGTATATTATTTTTCGGTATTTTTCTGTCTTCCCGTATTATTTTTGCCAAAATGCGCAATTATATTTTTCAGAAGAAAAATTGTCTTTATCTCCAATACGCGGGGACAAGATAAGCTCCAATGTGATATATTCACCATATTAGTAAAACTTTTAAAAGTAACGAGAAAAAAATACCGTGGGGTTTTTTCGAAAACTTAGTTTAATAATTTTCAAAAACACTGCCGCCATTTTGTTTATTTGGAATTTTTCGTACGATTTTGAAAGATGGCAAAAAGATATATCAGAATCGAAAAGAAAAAGCCAAATGTTTGTATTGGTTTAGATACTACAGCACAATAAAAAATATTTCTACAGATTTTTGATAAATTGCGCCCCAGTACTAAAAATTCAAATACTTATAACTATATACATACTTATAACATATATACTACAATACAATATATACTTACAATATAATATATATATATATATATATATATATGTATATATGTTACAGTTGCATAATTTTATATATGTTGTAGAACTACAAAATATATCAAATCAGGGCAATTATTTAACCAAAACCCAAACGGAATAAACACTATTGAAAAGTAAAACATTTATCAGTTTTCCAGTGGGTATGAAGATATTGAAAAAAATTGTTCTTGGAATCTGAAACAATCTTAGGAATGGCAAAAGACTGATACACTTTATTAAGCTATATTAAATTTATTAATTTAATTCATACTATACGACAATATTGAATAAACAAATTCAATTAATTCGTTCATTAAAAATTAAAAACCGCCATAAACATTCTACGAATACACCAATGAAATAAATATAGTTCTCTAACTTTATTTCATAACAATTATGTGTGTGGGTTTCCTCAAATAAATCTATGTTCAAAATAAAGTAATAGTGATTTAACAAATTAAATCGTGTAAGAAAATTTCGTGAAAAATTAATTTTTAAGCTTTCCCCATGTTCAGCATTAAGATAACTCTGATTCTAAGCTTTCACGTAAACTTTCCGTATATGCATGCAAATGAGAAAATCGCTGATGCTTCTTCAACTTCGCAGCATTTTTAAAATTCATAGGACAAAATTTACAACTAAATTCACTATCAGAACTATGAGTTAGCATGTGGCAATTAAATCTAGACGCAGTGGAGAAACTTTTTCCACAAAGTTCACATAGACAAGGACTATTCTTTTTCCTATGTGTTCCTTCATGTTTGCTTAAAAGCTCGGGACTGTCTAAACTCAAAGAGCAGATTGGGCACGTGATTTTCGTGTGCGATACTTTCTTGTGATTCGTTAGAGACTCTATTGAGCGATAACTTGCGTTACATAGTTCACAGTTATAAGAGTGGGTTAATTTATGATCTAGGTAATTTTTTTCTACATAGAAACTTGCATCGCAAATAGTACATCTGTAAGGCTTTTCGTGTGCGCGCAAATGAATTTTCATTTCTTCTTTGTGAAAGAAAGTTTTAGCGCAAAATTTGCAGTGATGATGTGCTTCTAGATGTTGGAAAAACATACTTTCATTATCGAAATCAATGGGACAAATTCTACACATGTAAATTTCATTCGCATCTGATTCTTCGCTGGCACTTAATAGTTTTTTAGCTGCCAAAAGGCTCTTTTTATTTCCCCATGTCAGGGGATGCACTCTTTGTATGTGTTTTAAGATAGTACCTCGATCTTTGAAAATTCGAAGGCAATTTGTACATTTATAGAAACACGACTCTTTCCTCTGTACGACGGATTTTAATTTTTCTTCAGGCATTTCTTCGATTTCATCATCAGTTTTGTTTTCATCTGCAGCCTCAAAAAGTTGCTCGACGCTTCTGCTGTAAGAAAACAAAATAGATACAATATTATTTTTGAGGCCACGTAATTATTTGCTTTTTTCAATTTGTCATCAATTTGATGTTTTTGGAAAACATGTGGCAGCTGAACTTCTAGTTCTCATAAGGATGATTTATCCCTCCAAAAACAGGTCAATCTTACAACAGAAACATTTTTTGCAAAAATGTTTCAGTCTTTTTTCTTTTCATACTAGTTGGATTCACTGGCTTTAAACAAAGGGTTCCTAACAATATTCACAATTTTTTTCTACTTAATGTACTTGTACAGTGAACAAATTTTTGATGAATGAGTAGTGTGGCTATTTTTCTAGATTTTGTGAGAAGATAGAATCTAAAACTAATCCAAAGTTGATGAAAAGTAGCGGAGATTTAGGAGATTTAGATTTAGGAATATATTTAGGGGGACGGGTATAAGTATATTTCCTCTACAAATACAGTCGAACTTCAATAACTCGAACCACCAAAGGATGCAAAAAAAACTTCGAGTTATCGGTTAATTATATATCTAGACAAAAATACGTGTAGAAAATACATTCATTTCGGGACTTATATGAAAACAAAAATATTTAAACACAGTAAAATCGTTTAAGCCTTTGAACCATTGACAGCAGAGAAATTCTAAAAAAAATTGACTGAATATAACTAAGAAAGACCCTATTCCAAATCTTAAGGGGCTGTAATGCATTTCATTTATTTACTATTTCATAAAAAATATAACTTTCAACTGCATATGGAAGTTATAATTACATTAAAATTGAAGAAATTGATGCCTGAAATCGGTAATATCATTTTTTTAAGAATGAAAATTTGTAAGAAGCGACACTAAGAAAAAATTAGATTATAAAAAACTTTTGTAGAAATTGTTGATGTACGGAGTTGGCTTTAGGGTCAGGTGAATTGAAACCAATTAAGTTGTTTCAAACGTTTCGGCACACAATGGTGGCCCTGAGCGATTACTATAAAAAACATTGTAAAATAATTATTTTTCGTAGAGTTTAAACTTTTTCCATAAAAGTGTTTTTTTTTTTTTTTAGAACACATGACTGATTATATCATTTCATTTAGTGATTTCCGAGAATATTTTGCCTTATTCAAATATTGTATTTTAAAATATCGTACATTTGAAGAGAAAAGGGGAAGTTTCAGCAATGCCTTTTTTCTTCTACATACCTTTTTCGACTTCTCAAATCACTTTAACTTTATCACTCAAACTCAAAGTGATACATTTCCTTATATTCATGAATAAATAGGTAAACGTTCAACTTGGATGATTCGAGTCAGCTGAACTCCAGGGCCTCAGGGTTCGTAAGAATCGCATGACTCATGAACGCCTGTCCACAATGAATTTTGTGATTTTCCAAATTTTAGGAAAGACATCTGTATATATTAAAATTCGCAGAATTCATAAGTGGGCGGGCGTTCATGAATCAGGTACAAATGTCCTTCCTAAAATTTGTAAGTACCTACTGAAATTTGAGTTATCAAGTCTGAAAAATCAATTGGGCAGGAAGATTTTATTCGAGATATCGCAAAATTTGAATGATCGAAGTTCGAGTTATCGAATATTTTTAACACGTAAAACATAGGACTTGTGGCCGGGAATGAGTAAAAACTTTGAATTATACAAAATTCGAGTTATCGAAATTCGAGATATCGAAGTTCGACTGCATATCAGTTAAGGTTTAACAGGGATATTACCGATACCCTACCCAAAAAATTTCACCCAGGAATGATTGCACTTATTAAGAAATTACGTGCTTTGCAACAAATGCAAGTTTATGTAAATGAAACAATGCATGGTCGTATCCAATTTAAAGCATCAAAGTCTAAGGAAGTGCGTATTTTGAGGAAAATGTCAGTCACTGGGGGGTGTCGGAAATATCCCTGTTTATCCTGCATTAAAATATCACTCGTCACTAATTTAAAAGTCTCTAAAATTGGCACGCATACCAAAAAGTAATACTTCGGGATTTATTGTGATACTCTTCGATACATAATTGCCATATTTATTCTCCATAAATTTTAAAACAAGGAGTTTCCATAAAGGATGTATCAGTTTTAGGGGTGGGGTACGGTGAGGGGAAGGGGGGGGGTCACTAAAAAACTGTGACGTCATGCCACACCTTGAAGCCTCTTGACAGGTGACTTCTGGATGGGCATTGCTGAAGGCACCCTCTATGTCCAAGAAGGCGCTCACAGCATACCCCTCCTGTTCCAGCTGCTGCTCTAAATTCGCCACGGCAGCATGGAACGCAGTTTTTACAGAACAGCCTGTCTGAAAGGCGTGCTGCCCTCTGTGCAGCGGTAAGGCTAGAACCACCTCATCTTTGATATATCTCTCGACCAGTTTCTCTAGGTTCTTTAGAATGGAGGACGTTGAACTGATCGGCCAGAAATCTTTAGCAGCAGTGCAGCCCTCCTTCCCAGGTTTGAAATGAAGGCCACTCTGCCGTCCTTTCATGCCAATGGGACGTGTTTTAGCGTAATACTTGCCCTAAATAGTTTCGTCAGTGGGGGGACGACAAAATCCACGCCCTTTTGTAAGAGCATTGGGTAGAAGCTATCCGCCCTTGATGATTGAAAGGTGCAGAAAGACCCAACGGCCCATTTCACCTACTTGACATGAACGACCTTGGCGGCGAAATTCCAGTCGGCCTTCTTCCTCTCTTGGCCCCAGCCTTCCTCCTCTTTGTCGGTTTGAGTTCGCTGAAAACCTGGGATGTGGACTTCCATCAGCGTTGCTTCTTCGTCTTCGGCAAACTCACCATCATCGAGCCTTATGAGCCTAAGGCGAGCTTCCGGATTTTCGCCAGGATCTTGTGGAGCCTCGCTGTGTAAGAAATGTTCTTTGATTCCCCACAGAAGCCCCTCCAATCTTCCTGTTTGGAATTCTTATGTTTTTATTGTATTCATACTGAGCCGTCTTATAGATGACTTAGTCTGTTCCACAAGCCTGCCTTTGAGTTCCTCTTGATATGAGTCTCAACGTGTATTCATGGGGTTTCTGATCTTTGAACCCGCCGGTTTACCTCGGGCTGACCGGAACAAGATATATTTATGATGCGAGAGAGACTCCACACCGAAGACTCTCTGGCCCACTATCCTGCTCCTCAGTTCTTCCGAACATAGAGTCAAATCGAGAACCTCACTACTGTTTTTAATCTGGAATATGAGAGTATCACCACGATTAAAAATCTCCAGCTCAGTACCCGTTAGGTTATTCAATTAAATCTCTTCCTTTGCCGTTGATTTTTGTGTTCCCCCACACTGTGTGGTGGGCGTTTGCATCACAGCCCAACAACAGAGGAATCCTGCTCTCCTGGCAGTGCTGAATTAGAGCCTCCACATCCCTAGGAGGTGGGGGCCCCTCAGCAACGCCAGGGAAATAAGCCGAGGCGATATACATCTCTAGTAATTCTCCGCTTCTGCCACGGAGTCTCACCTTAATAACGGTGAATCCCTGGAGCAGAGCTTACGTACTAAAATCGCATCCATACCCTTGACTGTTATTTGCCCTTCGTAACCCCTGTCTGCACCACTGAAATACGCCTGGTTGGAACCGCCGAGGCGCCTTTCCTGTGGTGCAAATTGATCTGCATCATAGAGAATCTCATCTCAGTGATTGATAGGCTAATTCGGGGCGTCTCCGGATGATCCTGTTCCCCTACGGAGTCCTGATGGGTCACTCAGAAGGTGACCCAACCTGCTCCTAGATAGGGTCGGTGATCCAGAGCCGCTAGGGCGTCCCCTTTGGTCTGGCTCTCTGTCTGTTGGAATACACCTTCCAAGAAACGGTTCGTAGAGTGGGGTTCTGGAAGTTTAGACGCCCTAGAACGGCAAACAGATCCTCGGGGGTGCCGGGAATCAGTACGGTCGCTCTGCGGTACCTTTGGAGAATTCCGCCCACTTGATCACCAGATTTAGTCCCTCCTTGAGCCAAACACTGGAGTTCTCTCCATTAGCCAGTTCCGCGACCAGACGTCTACGGCTTTCACTACGATGACCCCTGACCTGATGAAGACGTCGCTGAATCTGGGGGCACGCCCCTCGCGGGGTAACAAGTTAATCTCTTTGGAGATTTCCTTCCTCAGCAACGACAACTCTCATCAGGGCGTTGTTAGCCATCTGCGCAAAAGTGAGGCCCTGTGTTTTCAGAGCCTTCTGCCGTTTCGACTCCCTGTTCGGGGAAGTTTCTTCGGAGTCCTTCCTTCTCTTGCCTGAAGAAAGAGCCCGAGGAGTTGCTCTAGATGATGTTTCTGCAGCCATGGCCCCGTGTGAAGTGCCTTGTCTGCTGTTTGAAAGCCGCGCTAAGCGGGCTCACCGCTCCCTGTAGGATGGCCCCTGCGGAGTCGTCCACCTTTGGCGGTGGGTTAAAGCCGGACCCGGATCGCAGCTCTCATTCTTTTTATTAATTTTTTGTCTGTCACCCATTTTGGTCCCACGAGAATCTAGGGAAATAAAGACCGCCCCTTACAGAGCCATTCAGCCGTTGTCATGGCAATCACATCGTGGCTTGGGAGCATGAGAACTCCCCCCCCCCCCCCAGCGCAGGCGC
>CAKNWT010190573.1:0-12971 GCA_932066315.1 Andricus coriarius
AAACGCAGCCGGTACGTACATTATTAAATCGTCTGTCCCGAGGAGTGAGTCTCTAACCAATTTTTCCGAGAACAGAGCGTATCAACTGTATTATGCTTCTCTAGCGTGTCGTATCTCCATTTAAAAATGCATAGAGATACGACACTCTGGCGAAGTAAAATATAGTTGATACACTCTGTATACGGGTATACGGAAACCTTTGTTAGCGACTTATTCTTCGAGACAGTCGAAATATAGAAAATTAACGAACGTTATAGCCAGCGAATAAAGTGTATGTTCTCTTACAATGTACGCACCGGCCCTCGAACACTTCGTAAAAATATTATTACAAGTTTCAAATAAAAACTGCTTTCAAACCACGTTTCAAACATACTTCCATCATCTTTGGTTTTTCCATAAAACACGTTTTTATGGAAAACCCCAATAGAAAACCAAACAGAAATACATAAATAATTATTCCAGTTATTATTTATGTATTTCTATTTGTTTATCTATTGCTTTTTTCAATCTATTAAGTTTTCTAATTAGGTTATCTACAAATCATCTGGATATAACCTCGAGCATCTATTATCTTATCTTGAAAACCTGCGGGCTCGTTTGATGGCGCCACCGTCAGTATACGTCTACGCTTTTAAAGCATTGAGTGTCCACAGCCTGTGCGTGTCTTCTCGTAAGTTATACACTGCAAACAATTTCTTGGGGAATTTTCCCCACAATTGTGTTGACGCTAATTTCCACACATTTTGTGGAATTTTCCGCAAAGTTTAGTAGGGAAAATTCCCCAAACATTCGTGTGGAATATTAACCAATAAGTGGTGAATTTTTCCCAAGATTTGATGTGGAAAATTCCCTATGCTATTGTGAAATAATACCTAAAATGTCGGGAATTTTCCCGGCATTTATGTAGGGAAAATTGCCCAAAATTTGTGGAACATTGCTCAAAACTTTGTGAATATTGATACCCATTATATACAGAAATCTCCCCAAACTTTTCTGGAATGTTAAGCAAAAAGTGGTGAATTTTCCCCAAAATTTGATGGGAAATATCCCTTATATTATTCTGTTATAGTTTAAAATGTTGGGAATTTCCCGAAATTTTTGTGGGAAAAATTCCCCAAAATTTGTGCAATCCTAATAAAAAAGCAATGAAGGAACCGCCTTGTTGATCGTCATGTTGTTGATCACGGTTGCCTCTGCGCCAGGTAAGTATGCTTTGCTTCGCGTCGACTGCTTTCTTAAACACTCGACGCGTCGTTTCTGTTTCGAGAGACGTGACACGTCGCGCCCTAGCGAAGTTCTCATGGACTACCAGCTCAGAGCGGAAAAAAACTATATCATGGTGCATAGTATTATACTACACTTAACTGATTATTCAAAAACTTTTTTGGTAGATTTTGATTATTATTTTTACAAAAATTTTATTTTTCATACAAAATCATCAACTTGATAATTATTCATTAAAAATCGAAAGAAATTTATAAAAATTTTAAGTTTTCTATGCCGAACTGTTAAAAAATGTACAATTTTCTATAGTCTTGTATGAAGACGACGGAAATAAATCTTTGAGATGACTATAACATTAATCAATCTTTTTTTTACAAAAATGTGTAAAACTATTCGAAATATTGTTCTAATTTATCAAATATCTTTAAACAAAATATCGCCCTGAAGATACGGTAATACTTCAAGAATTTTTAGAAAGTTTACCTAATCTACGTGGAAATCAAGAATTAATTTTTGAACGATTCCCTGCATTCAGCAGGAATCATTCACATAAGTTTCGGGAAATTTCCTCAAAAATTGTAGGTATTATCTAATTTCCTAAACGAAAATGTGGATTTTTCCGCACTAAACAGTGGAAAAAATTCCATAAATTTTTTACAGTGTACTATAATTCGAGTCCCAGATTGAATAATGTTCAGTGCCGTTCAGTTTAGTCCCCTTCAGTAGTTAGAATTTCATTGAAAAAAAAAATTATAAAAGTTTCGATCGCCATATTGGATCCGCTATTCTAAATTTCGAAGTTTTTATGATGGATTTGGAATCAACGATCCAAAAAAAACAACTAGGAAATGAGTTTTATGAAAAATTAATAATTAAAAAAAAAGTTTGTCGCCAGATTAGATCCGCCATTTTGAATTTCGAAGTTCTGATGATGGATTTGGAATCAGCGACCAAAAAAGCAACTACAAAATTAGTTTGATGAAAAACAATTAATTTTCTAAACATTGTGTCGCCATATATGGGAACTGCCATTTTGAATTTCGAAGTTTTGATGATAAATTTAGAATTAGCGACTGAAAAAACAACTATAAAATGAGATTGATAAAAAAATATATAAATTTTATTTTGGTCGCCATATTGGATTTGCCATTTTGAATTTAGAAGTTTTGATGGTACATTTAGAATCAGTTACCCAGAAAACAACTAGAAAATGAGTTCCATGAAAAATAAATACATTTTTAAAAATTTGGTCGCCATATTGGATCCGCCGTTTTGAATTTCAAAATTCTTACGATGGATTTGGAATCAGAGACCCAAAAAACAACTAGAAAATAAGTTTTATGCTTCATGGATAGTTTTTTCAGTTTTGGCCAATTTTGATGTGCTCCTGACTCACTGTGCAGTTGCTGATAATGGAAATGTTTCGGCATGTTTGTACAAAAAATATTACATAAAAAAATGAATCACATTTTATTGGATTCTAATATCTATAAAAGATTAAATAAAAATCCTCCTAAAAATTACAAGAGAATACTTCAAAAATATTAAAAGACTTGAATAATAATGACTTCTTACAATATACACATAACAAGAATGAGCTAACTTCCACCAACACTATGCTAGATAAAAGTTACAGTTTACCAAAAATCCATAAGGAAAATAAACCACTTCGTCCCATAATTTATTTAATCAACAGTCCAACTCACTTTTTAGCGAAAGTTATATATAAAGAACTGAAAAAAGTTGTAAAAACTCCTGAATCACACATTAATAATAGTCTTTATTCAAAAGAAAAATGACAAAATATAGTAATTGATGATCACCATACTCTCATGTCCTTAGATGTCAGTGCTTCATTTAAAAACGTTTTATGTTCTTTGACGTTAGAAAGTCTTGATAGAAGATTTTACTACATTCATTCTAGTTTCAAAATTCCTTTCGAGAAGATAAGAAGATGTACAGAATTTTTGTTTGACAATACTTATTTCGTATCAACAAATTTATGGCACTCCGATCGGTTTACCCATTTCACCCTTATTGGGAGACATGGTTATAGATGACCTGGAAACTTCTTGGGGAGCTTCCATAAAGGATGTCACAGTTATTTGGCGAATTTTCGACCCCCCCCCCCTATTGCCACATTGTTTCAATGGGGTCTAAATGTCCTCTGCCACAGACTGTCACAATTCCGCTACCCCCCCTAAAACTGTGACATCCTTCATGGAAGCTCCCTTGCCTAAAAATACTAAAAGAAAAACATGATGTTGACAGAGCAATAAAGTTATTACACAGAAAATTTCACACGAAAAATTTGAAAATTATAACTCAATTATTGCAAAACAATGATTATCTGATAAAATTTATAAATCAACAAATTAAGATCCGTAAACTAAAAATAAAATATCTACCTGATCAAAACAACTCTGTGCGAAAACAATTATTATTGGCCCGTCAACCAAAAGTATCTTTACCGTACATTAAAAAGGTTTTTAAAAAACTTCTCATTTATTTAAAATGTTTAGTATAACGATAATACCTTCGATAAAACCTTCTTTGCCATGTATTGTTAAGCTGCGAAAAAAGAAAAGTAAACCGAAAAGAAACGATGAAACTAATTCCCCCAAAAGACCAAGTCTTTTTCTTTTTAATTACAGAAATTAGGTTTTTCCATTTTTTTCCAAATTTTTTTTTCAAATGGGCATTGTTTTCAACATATTTCATGTTACTCATATGTTCAAAAATTTAAGTTATGTTCCCTCATCGTCACGTTTTTGGTTATCAAGTTTTTGGTTCTGATCACAATGGAATCCGTCATATATCAACCCAGGATCAGAATTAGAACATCAGTCTATCTCCAAAATTCAAATCGGGTGGAAGCTCTGCTTAAAAACTCAAGTCCATCTACCAAATTCAAATCGGACGGAAGCTCTGCCCTAGAACACATGTTCAAGTTAAATATTAAAATACCAGATAGACTCCGGTTATTTGGAAACCATTTCCAAGTAGTCGAAATACAATTTAAAAAAATAAAAGTAAAATCAGTTAGTGTTGTGCTTCAGAAATTCAATCGAACTGAAGTCGATCCATCATTACCCTTAAGTACCAGCAGGAGACCTGAGCCTACATGCCCACTAATAGACTCCTTTGGCAAATCCTCGTTGTCAGCCATCGCAACGGAGAATCACCGGAAGGACAATCAACGACACCTGTACCAAACCAATAAACAACTAGACCAGTACCAGTATCTTTCCCAGTCGACTAGAGGACAATCTAATTGACTCGGAAAACCAGTTTGTCAAGGAATCTTCAAATTATCCAGTGAATCCCCAGTTTCAAAAAAGAAGAATTGAAATATATAATAGGTAAGTTTAAATCAATTGGTTAATGACTCATAAAAAAAAAAAAAAAAAAAAAAAAAACGTCATTAAGATCTTCCTTTATTTCAAGGTGAAGATCTGCATGAGGAGTTTCCGCTACCTGAGAGCCTCCAGTGCACTAACAATTTAAAAGCAATTGCAGAAAAGTAAAATCACACTAAATTGAGAAAACATCATCCTTTTCTTTTTTTGAATTCGAATCAGCTATCTCTCTTTAACTTTGTAATTTCCTGTATTTAATAAAATTAAATACTCTATATTCAATATTATTCCGATTTATTTCCAAATTATTGTGTGGTTATCTCAATCTTCGAAAGTTATTCTATCCCTGTTTCGAAGTCCTAGATTTCGATCAAAAACGAGAAAGCCTTTTTAATTAATAATTTTTAACCGTGTAAGTTTGTTCCCTTCAGGACGTAACAACGTCATCGCTTTTTTTTTACTTTTAGTGAAGTGTTTATGTCTTTCCTCGCAGTCTCGTTCGAAGAGGCCTTTAAAGTCATGAATTATCCTCTAGGTAACATGAAAACCGCTACAATAGATGTGCTTGCTCAGTTTGCCATTAATTTCTTCAAGATTAACTGTGCCGATGGTAAACTAGCAACTCGAAAGTCCGCTTTGGTGCCGAAACTTGCTGAGACAATTACATGGGACTTTGAGCGAACAGTAGTTATAAGAGACTTGTATGCATTACAGCAGTTTTTGCAGGTGACGAACTCTTTGAGTGTCTATTTTTATAGTAGTAGACTATTTTTAGGAAGATTTTTAAAATTTTCATTTTCTTAAATCTTAATCAAACGTGTAGCCGGGGTGTCTACCCTACCTGGAAAACTTGGAAATCCTGGACTTGTCAAGGAATTTTATATTCCTAGAAAAACCAGTAAATGTCAGGGAATTCTTTCAAAAGCGTTTTTAATTTTTGTTTCAATTCAATTATAAAATTCAATAACAATGATTTTTCATTTGTAAAATTATCTTTATATTACTGTATTTAACTATTCTATTTTTGGTTAGAAATGGAAATTTTTTATTTGATAATTCAAGTATCGCTGGTTGAAAATTCACGCGTTTTGTTTAAAATTCGTTCCTTTTCGCAGAAGGTTAATGTTCTTGGTTGAAAATTCATATTTTTCCTTGAAAAGTAAACTATTTCTTTGCCCATAATAGTGACATTAGAGGGAGAAAAATGTAATTATAAGATGGATAAAAAGCAAGAAAAGGAAAAAAAAAAGCAGGAAGAGGGGATTGGTCAATGAAAGGAAAAGAACACTTTGAGGAAAAGGTCAGGAATATCAAAATGGGAGAGTAAAATGTAAAGAAAGAGCTGGAAATAATGATGGGAAGAATAAAAAGAGGACTAGAGTGCACAAGCAAAAAAGAAGTTCTTGAAAGAGGGAATAGAAGTGGACGGGATGCGTGAAAAAGGGCATACGAGAGGGCTTCATAAAGAGGGTATCGAAAATTTTTAGAAAGACGAAAATCGGGGCAAAGGTAGGAGAGCAAGTAGGAAATAGTTTCTGCTTAGTGAGAGGAGTAAGGCAAGGATGTCCTCTGAACCCACTTCTATTTAATATATCAATCTCAGACTTAGAATTAGAAATAAAGAGAAAAAAGATGGAAGGGAGTAAAGTTAGAAGAAGTAAACGAGTTTAAACATTTGGGATATACTTTGCAAAAAAATGGAGAACATAGAACTCATATAAGAGAAAGGATAAAAAATCGGCAGGGGTAATGAAACAGATATGGGGAATAGGAAAAAGAAGGTTGACAAAATATTGGGAAAGGAGAAATTGGTTATTTGATATGCTGGTATGGCCGGTATTAAGTTATGGAGCGGAGATATGACGATGGAAGGAAAGGAAAGAGATTGAGAGTTTACAAGAAAGGTATATAAGATGGACTCTAGGGGTAAACTGGAGGGCGCCTGGATATATGGTTAGAGAAGAAGGGCAAAGGGATTAATTAAGTACTAGAGCAGGAAAGAGGGCAAGGCAGTTTGAGACGAGGCTAAAGGAGGGAAAGTGAAGGGAGTTAACGAAAAAGTATTTGAAGGAGGTAGAAGAAAAAAGAGGGAGGGCGATAAAACTAAAAAGATGAGAAGAAGGGAGTTCTATGGGGCTAGAGACATAGGATAGGGAAATGGAGTAAGATATAAAGAATCGGGGAGAAGGGACAGGGAAAAACAATTAATGGAAAGACGGGGGATGATTGAGAAATCAAAAAATAATGGTATAAGATGGTATAAAAGGAAGGAGTATAAAAGTATTTAGAAAAGGGATGGGGATAGAGAAGATGGACTGGAATAGCAAAATTAAGGTTGAAAAAAGAGCTAAGGGAAGGGATGTATTGGGAAAGTAAAGAGAACAGAAAGTGCAGAATATGTGAATGCGAGGAAAAATGGGAGAATATATGGGGAGGATGGAATGGGTGATGAAGGAATGAAAGAATGGATGTGAAAAAGGCAAAATTGAGGCAATATCTAAGAGAAGATAGTTATAAACAAGAATAATTTGTTTAACCAATTATTTTTATCAAATTTTATAAATTTTTATCTCACTCTAATTGAAAAGTTGAATATTTCAGAAAAAACCGCAACTTTCTAGCATTATTCAAAGAGAATATTAATACAAATAAATTGTTTAAAACATTAGATTTGTTAACTTAAATTAATGATTAGCTAACTCTAATTTAAAAGTGAACAAAAAGTGTATGGACAGCTCACCTTTAGGCAGATTACATGAAACTTGATAAATTATTATGTGTTCAGAATACTCATTAACAAAGCGGACTTGCGCGAAAACTCTTTCATATTTAACATTCATTGCATTGAAAAACTAAGGTTGAACTCCGATTTGTAACAGCAGGTGAGGCCAGACCGCAGACTCCTTGACTGGGCGCGCGTTTAAAAATCTCGTTTAATTAACAATCCTTCGTATTCCTGAAGTATTAGGTCTTTATTATCTGCAAGGGTCTCTAAGCTGGCAGAGTCCCACAGTTCGACTAAGTTAGCTCCTCTGAAAAAATGTGTTGCCGATTGAACCAGCTGGACCTATCGCTTCCTTGCTCGGTACCGAGTATTTTCCATTCTACATCTTTTATCCGACCAACATAGTGAGTTCTAAAGCACCAGTAGAAGAGGCGAAGCCTACCCGCTTCAATCCGAGCTGCATAGTTGGGGATGCATTAAGGGAGACGCAATAGGCCCTTCAAGAATTAAAGCTGTACCCTCTCAAGGAGATCCAAATGGTCTTGATCCGAAACCTCTACCCCGTACATAGGAGTACTAATTAGTAAACTATTACCGAGTTTGATGTACGTTGACAAAGAATCAGCTTTGATGCTGTAAATTATTCGCATAGACGCACCTATCGCAGAGTTAGCTGAGCTAACAAAATTTATAGCAGCAGTTAAAAAGAAACAATTGTAGGAAATTGGGATGCCTAGATAATGATAATGGTTCACTAACTCAATTTTTTGGTCGCCGAATTTGATGGACTTACATTTTTTTGAAGATATGCTACCCTTCTTTCAGAATATCACAATCTTTGTATTATATGCTTAGTGAGAGAGTCAAAAGTCGAAACAAGATCGTTTGCGTATGCGAACAAAAGAGCATTTATTAAGCTGTTTATACCAAGACACCTACATTCCTGCCCAATCAAGAATTTTTCTAGATCATGGATAAAAATGTAAAACAGCAGAGCACTTAGAACCTCACCCTGTAAAACGCCTTGCATTACTTGAACGAAGTTATTTTGACCATTATTACACCTAATCCTGGCATATGCGACTTCACAAAAATTCCTAATCACATTAATAATCTCAGTGCTAATCCCGGGTTTATCTCATTTCTGCCATAACAAATAATGAGCAACAGAGGGGAAGGCACTTTTAAAACCTATAAAAGTCGCGTAAACCGCGGATCTTGGGTGCCTCAGGTGAATCTGAATTAAAGCAAGCAAAGTAAACAAGTTGTTTAGATACCCTCTCCGAGCCTAAGGCCAGATTGAAATTCAGGAATTATTTTATTTTCATTAGCCCAGTTAGTTAGTCTTACTGCCAAAATTTGCGTAAAAATCTTAGCAATGCAATTCACAAGGGAGATGGGTCTATAATTTCCAGTATCATTAGGATCACTATTCTTATGAAACATAGTCATGGATAATTTACCCCATGACTTTGGCACCTTTTCATCCAACATGACTTTGGTTAATAAGTCCTCTAGATATAGAATCCAGATTTCTGGCAACCTTTTATAAAAGCTATAATCTATGCCATCGTACCCTGCTGCCTTTGCATCTTTACATTTTTTCAGGCTGTCGTTAATTTCCATTGTAGTCGACCAAGGGGTAGGAGGTACTACTAGGGAAGACATCTAGGTGTACGCTTGCCAAATTTCAGGGTCGATGCCATTTTTCGCTTGAGCTTTTCTACCTGCCTCAAAATTTTCACCAGTAAAGTTTATTTTCCTACCATCATGGAAGATCTCAGTCAAGGTTTTCCTAGCCTCGCGGCACATATCGTCATACCATGGCTTTTACTTGAAACAATGCCCGCCCTACCTGTATAAACCTTTCTCATACCTAGCTCTGTTACAACATGTCTTATCGCACCAACAACATTCTCGTTTATCTCGTATACTTCACCAATCACCCTCACAATTTCGTTCCTCCAACGCATCAGATCCTTAAATCCTACTAAAATAGTAAAATTAAACGCGAACTTATCGGACTAAGAAAGACTTATATGGTTCTGCAAAGGAATTTGACCACACATTTTATAAAAGCAGCAATCGGGAAATCATCAGACAAACTTTTGATTTTAAGCACTTTAAAATCTTGCAAAAGGGCAAACTATTTATCGAACACCATAACAGATCATTCACGCTCTTGCCTATAGCACCCTGAAACGTAAATTGTGCCGGAGAGTCACCCTGAGCTCCCCCATTGCACACAAACAGCTCGCTACTCGCCATAAAGCTAATTATCAGTTTCCCCTTATTACTAATAAAATAGTTATCAGATGATCTGTTAGCCATAAAAGAAACATTCTTAACGGAAATTTGCTCGTCGAGAATATTGTGGTTCCAAATCCTACAATTGAAGTCTTCACAAAAAGATCGGTATGAGTGCAAAAGACATGCGTAACGAGCTGAGAATAACGCTAAAATTATTTAAAGAATAATCGACATCTATGTCGGGGGCGGGATACATTGCGCAAAGATTAAAAGGAAGCATAAAAAAATTACTTTAGCATGATATATTCCGGTGCAAATATCAGCAGTTGTGCAGAAAAACAATTCTTATTTAACGTTATCACTATAACAACCCTTGGCTCTTCCTTTGACAGCCAATCTCACCGCCAGAGAATCAAATACGAGTAAATCCCCAGAGAAAGCTTCAGAAGTGAGTCTTGAGGAATTCAACCAAGTCTTATAAATGCACAGAATGACAGATTTTCCGAATGTGCTCGTAAGGTACTCTAAATTTGAAAAACTGTCAATATTCCACAACATAATTTTGGTAGGCTTGCAGGCACCTGGAAAATGCGTAAAACAACGGCGTGTGGAACCAACAGGCTGATGATCAATTTGCATGACCTTAGAGGAACCAAAAACGATCTATGCCTTCGCAACATGGCGATTACAAGGAGTTTTAGCAGCCGTCAGGGTAGCAACATCATTGAACAAAAATTGGTCTAAGCGTTTCTTCGGTGTGTTATCTATTAAGTCCTATTCGGGTGGGCGCCCGGTCTTGAAGATCTTGGAAGGCCGAACTCTATTTGCAATGTAAAGCATAAAAATTACACAATTTTAAATGGTAAAACTTAAAACTTGCATAATTTTTAATGGTAAATTTTTAAAATGAAAACTGTTAAATTTTAACGATTTACAATTCAAGGATGTAGAATTTTGAAGAGTTACAAATGAAAACTATTCAATTATAAAGGTGTATAAATAAACATTCTTAAATTTTTATGATTTTGAAGATCGAAAGTCAAGTGTTCAATTTTAAATCTTTCAAATGGAAGAAATTTCGAATGTAAGTCATCAAAATTACAGAATTTTTCATTGTAAGACTTAAAACTTGCATTACTTTTATTTATAAATTTCAAAAATTAAAAAATCTTCCACTTTAACGATTTACTTCGATTTCGCATGTGAATTATGAAAATGACAGAATTTTCAAATGTAAAACTTAAAACTTGCATAACTTTTTATTGTAAATTTTCAAAACTAAACATTCTTTAATGCAAAGATTGAAAGATTTACAATTTTGTAGATTTACAATTCTTACAAGTCTTACGAAAAATTCCATGAAAGTAGGCAGTTCGTTTAAAATTCATTAATTTTAACGATTTTCAGTTTAAGATTCTTTAATTTTAATAATGTACAAATAAAAATGCTTAAATTGTGATTATTTTGAAAATCAAAAGTTTTCAATTCTAAATCTTCCAAACTGATGAAATTTCAAATGCAATACATCAAAATTACAGAATTTTTAATTGCAAAACTTGAAGCTTGCATAATTTTTTATTGTAACTTTTCCAAATTAACAACATTTCAATTTTGAAGATTTACAATTTATATTAATTGCAAATAGCAAAAATGGCAGTGCTGATTTATTTTTTAGAAATCATTATATTTATTTACATATGCAACATACATATTCCGTAGGAGACAGTGACCATCACTGAGTGGCTGTAGACAGTGGGTATTTTCAATTATTTGAATAACTAGGAGCTATATAAATCCATTAAGAAATGAGAAAAACGAAGAAAAAAATAACTGTGTTTGATATTATGCTGAAAGAATATACCGTGACTTTACTAAGTATTTGCACAGAAATAATCTGCTTTAAAAATACGTATGCTTATGCTAAATATTGCTAAGTATCTCAAGCAGAACATCCGATGACACAGATGTGGTCAGCATTACATAAATAAATGAATATAAACAATTTTCTTATAGTCAGCATTTTTTCAACGCTGGGTAGGAAACAGTTGGTGGAGCAATTTCCGCGTAATGAGTATTTAATAATACGAGACCGATCGCGCGCTTGAGCGCGCGTGTTTCGTATTTGAAAATTTATTTTGCTGCAAAGAATTCGAGGGCATGTGAAACTTTGCCGTAAGAGCAAATTACTTTACGCAGGTTTTTGTGAATAATTTTTCAAAAAAATAATGGTTGTCAGACGTCCGTGTTCATGTTCTTTACATCTGGGCAATAATATTTTTGTTTGAAATTGTATATTTTAAATAAAAACCCACGTAATCTAAATTGTTGTGTAGTAAAGTATCCTGTGACCTCAAGATGTTTTAAAAACATTTTTGATCGATTGCTTAAAAAGTAAACTAATTATTTTAGTCAAATAATTCTGTGTATACAGAATTTTTCATCATTTTATTCGGGCGTTGTTCTCCCAAGAAAATACGTAAAGATTTTCAAGATCTAACTCGAGAAAATGCCACGTACAATTGTCTATGATTGAATACATCGTTACGAAGATCTACTCCAATTTTTTCGAAAGTTTGTCCTTGGCTTCTATTAATTGTCATCGCAAATGCTAATTTGATTGGAAAATGCCGCCGCCTAAAAGCGAAAGGGTAAACGTCGTCACAATATCATGAAATGCGATGCATGAACACAATATTTCTTGCTTTATCCCCTGTTAATATACGACATCTTCAAAGATTATTAGCAAGTTCAAGTATTTGTAATCGCGTTCCGTTGCATAAACCTTCATTGATACATAAGTTTGGTATGAGCATTACGATCGAATTATTTCTTAAGCGTAATTCATACGGTAAAAAATTAGGAGGGTTTAAAGTATTCAGAAACTTCGGCAGTATCACATTAGTAATATCTCCATTATCGCAATTTTCCGTACTATCTATACTTGTGTAAATCCGTTCTGTTATGTCGACTGTTTTCTCAACTCTGCAATTGATTTTTTCAACATCCACGTTACGTGCAGACAATATGGTCATCTTAGCTAAATCTTCATATCTACGATTAATAATTGTTTCTTTAAACATGATTTCTACTATATCGTCAGTTCTAGGAGCTACACATTGTTCTGGTAAAATTTGCCTAAAATCTCCTCCTAACAGCATTTTTTCCCGCCAAATGGCAAGCCGTTATTCATGAAATCTCGTAGAGTTCTGTCAATCAATTCCAATGCATATCTTGGTGCCATTGGAGCCTCATCCCAAATGAAAATATCGACATTTCTCAAATATTGTGCATGTTTTGATTGATTTCGGATGTTTGATAGGGAATCAGAAAATAGAGGAACAGGCATACCGAAAGTTTTGTGCACAATTTTTCCACGGGGAAGTAATATTGCAGCAATTCCTGTAATTGTACAA
>CAKNWT010190590.1:0-11266 GCA_932066315.1 Andricus coriarius
TACAGTGATTTCATGACAACCCAATTTTTGTTACTTTAAACAAATGATTAAAATTGTAATAAAAATCTCATTTTATTTTCTATTGAAGATTTTATACAATAATAATAATTTAAATATTTTAATTTCTGAGGACGCTGTTAGTTTACCTGATTTCAGTTTTGAATATTGCATCGCGCATACACAATTATTATTGATATAACTATATAAAATTAGAATATAAATTATGAAAACATTATCCTTACTCAATTAAAACTCAAAAACCAGCAGAAAGTATTAAAAAGATTATTAAATTATGTTTCCGTAGCAATTAATTGCTACTCATTGAATTAGTAAGTCGGCACTACTAAGCAGATTAGTAACATTTAGTAACATTTAGTAATAAATGTGATATCCCAATGTGACTTGTCAGAAATTTGACTTGCCGGAGGTTGGCATGATGAGACCTCTGAAATAAATTCAATATAAAATAATGATAGGCCTGTGGCTAAGAATAAATCTCCACAAATTCTGCTTCTATTGAATAGAAAATAAGTACTACAGTGAATCCCAGAGATATTATTTATCTGAAGTTGAATAAAAATGCTGCAAATAATTGAAAACTATAATTATCCGACGGCAGATAATTTTTATCATAACGCGGATAAAAATTATCTGTCGTCGGATAATTGTAGTTGTCAATTCTTTGCTACGTTTTTATCCAACTTCAGATAAATAATATCCGTGGGATTTACTGTGATTTTTATACTTCCGGTACCCTGTCAATCTACAAAACTGATAAGGCCAATTCCAGCGGCCAAAAATATACCTCAAATCTAAATGCGGCAATAGTACGAGAATCGACGTTATCTATGAAAAGCAAGAAACATACAAACCTAAATGCGACAATAGTACGAGAATAAAAGTTATCTACAAAAAGCCAGTGCCATACAAATCTGAATGCCACAAACGAAAGAAAGTCGATATTATGTACAAGAAGCAAGAAACATACAAATCTGTACAATCGAACGAAATAATGTTACGAGAGTCGATGTTATCTACAAAAGGAAGAGACATAGGGCAAGTGTGGAAATTACTGTGGTCAAAAAATCAAGACGACTTTTGAAGATAAAAAATAAGTATTTGAATGAGAGATTCTTTGCGTATTAATCCGTGAAGCAATATTTGGTGTTTAATTAATTGAATTCAGTCGTTAAACACTGAAAAATCAGATTTACTTGAAAAATGCGAATCTAACAAAAATGTTCCATGTAGGTCTTACTGCGATTTTGCATGAATTACTGCTGTGCCCCAATTACTGCGCTTGTAATTCTGCGATTTTATTTCAAGTGAAGTTACGAATAATTTAGGAAATTTAAACCTTGTAATGGACTCAGAAACTTTGTATTTCCTAGACACTTCAGCAATTAATCGATTGTCCTCTCTCAACCCCCTCTAATGCGAGCAACATATCTTCTTTTGAATACTGAAGTCTTACATTCTTCTTTTTCCGGGTTGCGCGCACTTTTTTGGCATAGATTTCTCTCTTACAGATTTCACCGTTTTTTATGAGATGAATTCAAAATCATCTAACATAAAAGACACACTGCGACACTGACACTGCCTGGAAAACCGCAGTAATACATTCAACTACCCAAATCGTGTACCAAATACTGCTTTGGTAAAAAATATATAGAAATACGTATTTCTTATATTTTAGCATGCACTTTGAGAAAAATTATACATTGCCTTTATTAAAAAAAAAAATATTTCAATAAATATTTAGTGTCCCGAAAGGAAATTATAATTATTTTTTCGGAACGCATTCATGACCCGCCTACAAATCGAAGCAGTAAAACTATCAGTATCGGAAGCATGCGAGATTCAAATTGCAATAAATTAGTTAAAAACATAGTTACTGGAGTTGATTAATTGATGATAATTGTAAATAAATCACATAATGATTTTCTGAATTGTCTCAAAGCATTATATACATTCAGAAAATTCTAAATCATTATTTATATTTGAAACCGCAGTAAATAGAGCATCCGCAGTGATACCCACATTTACCCTACAAATCAGATCGCGACAATCGTACGAAAGTCGACATATGTACAAAAACCAAGCGACACACAAATCTGTACAATCGTGCGCGATAATCGTACGGGAGTCGATGTTAACTTCAAAAACAAGAGACTTACAAATCTGAACGCGACAAACTTATGAGAGTCGACATTATCTACAAAAAGTAAGAGATATACAAATCTGAATGCACAAATCGTACGACAGTCGACATTATCTACAAAAAGCTAGAGACATTCACCCGCATAAATAAAACAAAAGAATATAGTATAAAATAATATCACTCTTGTGAGTGAGAATGAATATCCTTCGCCATTGCAATCTCCTATTGATAAATTATTTTGGTGCTTCTGGTACTCTGTAACTACAAAAGTACTAAGGCAAACTGAGCCATAATACCTTTGACTGTAAAGAAATAACGTATAAAATAATATCAGTCTTGTGAATAAGAATATATATCCTCCACCACCACAATCTCCTATTGATAAAAATATAATTATTATGGGGCTTCGGGTACACTGTGAGTATACAAAAGTACTACAGCAAACTGAGTATCGTTTGTTGTTCTCCTAGATGGTTTACGCCACAAATAACAATTGGTCAAATCGATTTTTTAATTTCGTTTATATGAACTTTCAAAACTTCAGGCGCATAACAAAACAAAAAACTCCTTTTATGTTGGAAAAACTGAAAACGCACACTTAAAAATTCGTCAATTTTCAATCTTCCTGAATACAAATTCAGGTAATTTTGTTGATTTGATTAGTACCCTGACTTCTTGACGTACGTTGCGTGAACGAGAACAACTGCCATTCACGAACCTATTTATATATTATTCGCATGCGTGCGAGAAACGACCCTAATTTATTTCACAAAATATAATATATTCAAGAGAATGATGGAACAGAAGGGATGATTTTTATCATAGTCATTTTCATAAATGGTGGGCAAAGCTTGTGCATAGATTATGCCATGATTCGATAGATTTGAGTACGATTTTCTATCCTTAGCATGCAAATCAGTCTCAACATGCACTCCAATGCATTAGCAGCTCAAAAGACTTTCATTAGTCATCACTGAGATGAAAAGGTATACATATAAATCTGCACAATCATCTGAGTTTGATTTCGCGATCCTGTATCCAATTATACTTAATTCGCTTAGATTCAATGATTAAATTATTTTATTGGAAATAATTAAAAAAAGGTAATCAGAAGAATTTCTTTTTCATTTTTTACATGCCAAAATTAAGGTATGAGTTCATTGAACGAAAGAGCTGCAAATAATTGCAGCTTGGCTTTTACAATCAATGGGGCCAATTCGAGGCTAAAGATTAAATATTTAAGAGTGAATTGTATTATTTTCTTACGACAATCGTTAGTTTGATTTCAACATTCACTGAACCGAACTTCCACTGTTTTCGTATCGTGAGGGCAAACACGATTGTCACGCGAAGGGGTGACGAAAATAGGGTCAAGAATCAATGTGTAATTCCCTAAATTTCTTATGACGATATGACTATTATTTTTTATTTACTACACTTGAATTATGTTTTAATCAAACTTATTTTCCAGTACTCTAAAATACTCATTATTTGCTTAATTAATCAAATTCACCGCAAAATTTAGTCTTTTTTTTTTGATTCCTCATATAGGAAGCTTAGTTTAGGAAGGCTTACCATACAACTGAAGCATTTTTCTGAATCGATTATGGAAACTAGTGGTTGGTTCGAGATTGTGTACATATGAGAGAAAAAGGAAAAAAAGGGTTTTCAAGAAAAATATCATGGCGTGTAGACTGTAAAACTTAGTAGGAACAGGCATAAAATATAAGCTGCAGTGGTTATGTGGCATCTAGAGAAGCATCTGTCCCGTATTGTCTTCCATCTACAGTCTATATGCACATATAACCCCATAACTGAGCACGTGTCAGCTTTATATCCCTAATGTTTTATATTTTTAGACATTATTTGCTGTGTGTCGCGTGTCTGGGAACTTTCAAAAAACTGGATACTCACACCCAGGATGCTATGTTAAATGCCAATCAGTCACTCTGTTTACCTGAAATAGGGGTTTCATCTCGAATGAATTTTAGATCCTTTTCCCTTGTCTTTATATATTACCAAGTAAAAATCAACAATTATATCCCACATTTTCCTCTCCAATATCTCCACTTATTCAAAGAATAAAACTTTCATTCCATTCTTAGCATTCTGACAAAGACCATCCATTATTCAATTTTAAAATTTGACATTATTTATTGGATTACATTTATTATCCTAGATAGGATTTCATTTAATTTTTAACCACAGGGCAGAGCTTCTACAGTTATGGCTAATTAACCAATTAATTGATGAGTTGCAAGACAGAAAACCGTTATTCGGAGAGAATGAATCGACGACGCAGAACCGAAATGCATTTTTTGTGACTTCTCCCTAATTCTCTGCTGGAAAATCGGTTGGGGGTGTTCGCCACATGGCACGCGTGCCGTGTGTCTACAAAAGCAATTTGAGACTCAATTCTAGATGATGGCGTTTCTATTCATCTGCGACTCATCCTTCATCGTTGTGAATGAAAAAAGTAAAATGAAAGCAAAAGTGAAACTATCACTTCTGAAGCCGAAGATTGACCCAATTCACACGAAGATTGAAATACAATCTCTAATTTAGAGTGCCACCCTGGAAGTCTGTTTATTATTTTATTTTTGAAATATTAATATTATTCCTGTAAATTAATAACCACTTTCAACTGAATTATGTTGTCAAGATAAGGTTATTTCATAGTTTCGTAAAACAGTTTCCAATTGTTATTTGTGTGAGAGCTTTAATTTGATCTCTATCCTGATCTTAACAAGGTAATTGAAAGTGAAGAGGGTCACCGTATATTTTAATTTTCAAAATGCCCTATTTTTTCCGTGACTTTTCATTGAATTTTGTACTTTGCCTTAAAAATTCACTTAAGATTGTACAATATTATTTACAAAATAGCACTTTTGTTAAGACCCATCGATAATAAGGATGGTCACTATTTTTATAATTTTCCTCTTCCGGCTTTCCCCGGTTCTCCCGGTACAAATTCGTGATTTCTCACGGTTTAAAGAAAAATATACTCTCTTGGCGAAACCCGCCGTTTTTTAACACATGACGGATTGCGGAAATGCATGAGCATCAACAAACCTATTTTCAAGAAATGTATTGACTTTGAATCATATCATAAATTTAAGTAAATTTTGGTGCCTAATAAAGAAAATACAGCCGGATAAATTCCCAACATTTTAAATCCTTTAGGACTTTCAGGTTGAAGAACGAGTCACCGGGGCATTTTAGAAGTTAGAACTTCAAAAACTGCTTTTCCAAAAAAAAAATGCATCTAAAGGGCATAGCAGGATAAGTTAGGGTATTCCAAAAAAAAGTAATAGTTTGAAAGTTAGAGGTGCTTGTTGATTTTCCGGCGAGAATTCATGAAAAACAAACCCAGAATTTTTCCCGGTGTACTCCGATGACATTTGACCCTGCCAAATCGTCCTCAAAGTTGTAGAAAATCAGTAAATCGATGCACGTACGCTAGGGCGGAGTTAAAATGATCAAATAAGTCGCATCGTTTGAGCTGAGCGAAAGAAATTTCTTGGTTGGCATCCGAAAGAAGTAAAAAACAAATTTGAAATCGGTTAATATCTTCTATTCTCATTTTTGATTTTAAAATTCAAATTTTGTAAAAATTTCAAAAAATTTGCCTATTGCTTCGAAAATTATGGCGAATTTTTTCTATGTACAGTTTTTGCTATTGAATAATAATAAAAAATTATAAATTAAAAAAGAAATTTTCTGCTTAATTTAGAATTTTTTGAAAAAGGCCAAACAACATGTTTTTTGGATTGAGTCCTATGCACACATTTAAAAAAAAAAGTTAAATATGTCAAACCTGAGATTTCTTCAACTTGAATCAAAGAAACATGCTATTATTTTGTTTAAAACCAAAAAATTTCAGTCTTAGCAAGTCGTCAAAATCGCTCAAAAACGTAAAATTGACCATTTTTGTCACCCAACAATTTTTTGAGCTCGGCTCAAACGATTCGATAATTTTATTATTTTTACTCCGCCCTGGTGTGTACCTGTATCGATTTAATGATTTTCTTAAACTTTGAGGGCGATTCGGCAGAGTCAAATGTCATCGGCGGACACCGGGAAAAATTTTGGGTTAGTTTTTCATGGATTCCCACCGGAAAATCAACAAGCACCTCCAACGTTCAAACTTTTGCTTTTTTGGAATACCCTAAGAATAAGTATACGTGTTCCTGCCCCGGCATGGTCTTTGACTAACATAGTACACCATATATAATTGCCAAAACAATCGTAAGGGCAATTCACAGTTTAAACAATTGATTATTTTGAGCGTACCACGTACAGTTTGATGGACAGTGCACATTGGGGAAAACAAGGTATTTTGGACAAATAAATGTTTAGCTTAAAATTTTCAGGCTTGCTAAAGAAGGTCTTAAATCATTGAAAGAACTATGCGGTAATAATATGCAGTCGGTAAGAATAATTAAAAAAATATATGATAGCATAAAAAAATTAATAATGAATAAAATACATTTTTTGGTGATTCGCAACATTCAGCTAATTAAAACCCATAGTAATGTTATAAAATGTGAAAAAATCATGTTGAATCAGGACTTATTAAAAAATATAAGATTTAGGAATTGTTCGAAGAATTTGTATCAACAAATTTACAGTTTTAATACTTTTCAATGAACAGCCTCAATTTCTTCTTCACAGAATCAACTAAAAATATCGTTACGATGACTCCTTGCTATGATTCTTTGCAAATTGACATACATTATTTAAACGATTTTTATAAACAATTACATATTTTGAATATTTTCCAAATCTTAAGTTCAAATTTTTCATGGAATCAACTAAATGTGTCTTATTGGAGACTCTTCCTTATGATACTTTAAAAATTTACATTAATTCTAAATTATGTAAGGAATTTTTATAAATAAATGCATACTGTAACGATTTTTCTATTAATAGGCATAGTTTTTTCACGGAATCAATTTAAAATGTCTTGAAACGTTACAAACTCAACACAATTGTTAACTATTTAAACATTTTTTATAACCAAATGTTGAAACTATATTAACAGTTCTTTTCCAAATTCAAAGTATCATAGCAAGGACTCATTGAAAACACATTTTGAGTTGATTACTCATTCAACAAATAGAGCCTGAGAGCTAAACGTTGCGAACCCCCAAAAAATAACGTTTTAAAAATAATTTGTTGATACTATTATAAATGTTTCTAAATTGTTCTCACGTACTGGAAATTATTGCCACATAGTTCTTGCACTGATTCAAGATATTTAAAAAAAAAAGAGAGTGTCTACACGTAGAGGAGGGCGGGGCTAAAAGTGCCAAAATTTACTTTTCATAACACTGCCCAAACGAAATTAGGTATTGCTTTGGGTTTTTCCTTAAATATATGTAAGACATTAACGTTCCAAATTATAATCATAATTAATTTATATGCATTTCATCTATTATGTTACTCTCACCTTGCGCACGGTGTTCATTCGCACCGTGTCCATTTTCACGCTTGAGTGATTCCGCGTCCCCCGCGGCTCCCTTGGATACCAACCACACCGCTCGTCGAGACCTGGCAGTGCTTGCTCGTCCCTTTAAATCCGGTTAAAACTAGATACTACTCCCATTCGCACTCTGTCCAATTACCCCAGACGCTGGACATCCTGCGGGAGGTGAGTGTATCTGTTTTTTTCTAAACGTTGCCTAATGGTACTTCTTGCCCCAAACGTGGGGTACACTGTTCATAGCAGTGGGGTAAAAAGTACCAACATAAATAAAACGAAATTTTTTAATTGTAAATTGCACAGTACATAGCAACAAAATAAATAAATGTTTAGACAACTAATGTGCTTACAGACTTATTCATCGTCATTTTCGCAATTTATACAAACGAAAATTTTCGATTGCTAGTTTACAATACACTTTTCATGAGCCCAGTTTTTGCATACGTGACACTAGATCCATTACTGGCCTGGGATGCTTTCAGAATAAGCTCTACAACTAGTTATTGTGAAATAACCTAATGTAATACAAACTCTAGGGTAAAAAGTGCCACTTGGCACTTTTTACCCCCCACACGTTCCCATTATTTACAATCAACATTTCTGAAAGAACGCAAATTATTTTGAAAAGTAAGCTACCTGCACTACAAGAATACATAATTACACATCAAATTACACCTACTTCATGACAATGGCACGGAAAAAAAGTGTTTGTACCAAAGAGAAACGGCGACGATAGAATTACTTTATGCACACAAAAAACAGCTTAACCTTAGCCACGATCTCAAAAACAATTTTTGTAGCTACCAGCGGGTATCAGGAGTTTATGGTGATTCGACCGATCTACGGGAAATGTCAGATAGAGTAACAAATGATTTGTTTTTGTGTTATCGTATGTGGAATTTTTTTTCCGCGGCACTTTTGACCCCGCTCTACCCTACCCACAAAATCCGGCTATTCGTACCAAAATTTCAGTAAACGTAGCCGCGAACTTTAATAAATCCGAAAATTGTATGCTAAAAATTTATATTTGTTTATTTTAAATACCCTTTTGATCTTTTTGCTGAATAAATACGTTATACTAAGCTAGAGGTTAGTCGAAGCTTTTTTTATAAAAGCATGGTGGTACTATCACAAGTACATCCAATGCAAAGGAAATTTTTTTAAATTTGAATTTTCCATAATTTTCCATAAAACCCCCATAACCGGTTATCCGGTTGCTTTCGGGACATGGTTATTGTTTCAACACATAGAGTATAGGTCATCCCATACTCAAACTCGAAAATAATCATTTTTACTTACATATATTTTACAAAGGAACATTAAAATTAAATGATCGGAACCAGTTTATTCAGCAACTATTCACAAGTTACACAAGGCGGGAATTATAAAATTCGAGCAACGTCCTGATTTAATATTTCAGCCACCCTGATATTATTTCAGAGATAATAAATTCCTGAAACATGACGTCATTAGAGCATATTTAAATTTTAGGATTTAATTTTTTCGCTCTAAACGTTAGAAGCACTATCGTTTTAAACACATTCATATCGACTATTTTCATTTCCATATAATCCTTCAAGAAATTTGGAAAATCTGAAAATCGCGAACCCATCTGACGTAAAAAATAAAAAAAATAAACATGGATGGGGGATTTAGTGATTAGCAATTAACTTCGACCCTTGTGGAGGCTGATGTCTGGCATACTATAAACTGCACATCAGCCTCTTCCGAGCCCACCCCGATTTCCGTTCGTCGGAAACGTCATGTGGCACATTAATTGGACCGCTATGGAATAAAGAAGATTCATTCTCGTCGGTATGGGGAGCGTGTGAACTACGACCTATCAAACTAGAAATAATTGTGACCCCCATCGAGGGCTCTCCAACTGTAGGAAACAATATGCGTGCACACAAAAATCATCCAAATAATCTAATTCGATTTATCTTATGATACAAAGTTCGGGGTGGTAGCAATTCTGCAGTATTAAACTCTATACCTGAAAAACCTTTGTGCCTACAACGTAAAACACTACACAAAAATATAATTAAAATTTTTTTAAATTTGAAATAATTCTATAAAATAAAATCCTTTACGAGAAAACGTTACACACCATAATTTAATAAATAATTATTTAAAAAGCCTACACTGTTTAAGTCTAAATAGCAAAATTGTACAAAAAATTTTTAATCAAAGTGTGCGAATTTAAATCAACTCAACATAATAAAGCTGTGCACAAGAATATTCACCCAAGGGAATTAAATGTTTGTATTACTTTCATTTTTTTTAAATTTAATTTGCTAGTGTATATATTATTCGCGTGCAGAGTTTTATTGCGTGGAGTTTATTTCAATTCACAAAATTTAATTCAGAACTTTCTGTACAGTTTTTGTGTGTAGAGTCCAACAGTGTACGGTTTTGATAGAAATATTTATTAAATTATCTTGTGTAGGCTTATCGCGTGCAGAATTTCATTGTGTAGAGTTTATTCAAAATCGTAAAATATAAATAATTATTTTGTATGTGTGTATAAGTGTGTATAAGTTTCCAGATGTATAGTTGAATTTGGTAAAAATGCTACCGCCATTAAAGAGGATGGACACTCAAAATTCTAAAAAAATTCCAGGCTATTTTCCGCTTTTTCCGGTCGAACCTTACACGTTTCCCTATTGACTTATAAATGATTGCAAAAGTGATTTCAGACTTTACATACTCCTAAGATTTCAAGTCGAAATATATTGTATTTTCAACAAAAATAGTTGAGTTTTCCAGATAAAAAGTCGAATGTTCTAGAAAACATTTGACTTTTAAACCCGCAAAGATGAATTTTTAACAACAAACTTCATTTACAATCCAAAAAGATAAATTTCCTCCCAAATAACTGAATTTTAATTTTTTTTCAATTAATTTTTAACCAGTTACATTTACAATCAAAGAGTTGAACCTTCAAGCAAAAAAGGCACATTTTTAACAAAAAGTTGAATTTTTAACCAAATAATTGAATTTACAACCTACAAAAAAGATGAATTTTTCAGGAAATAGTTAAATTTTGCAAAAAATAATTTAATTTTCACCTAAATAGTAGACTCTTGAATTAAAAAGAATCAACTTTCAACAATAAAAGATGACTTTTCAACCAAAAAAGATTACTTTTCTACCAAAATATGAATGTTCAATCAAAAAGGATGGATTTTCTATCCAAAAAGATGAATTTTCAACAAAATAGTTAAATTTTCGACCAAAAAGAATTAATTTTTAACAAAATAGTTGCAGCTTTAACACAGTAATTAAATTTTCCACCAAATGATAAAATTCTTAACCAAAAGCGATGAATCTTGAACCCAAAATATATTAGTAGAATTTTCAAATAAGAAGAATTAACTTTCAACCAAAAAAGATGAATTTTCAATAAAAAAAAAACTTTTCAACAAAGTAGTTGAATTTTCAACATAAAAATTAAAATTTTAATAAAATGGAATTTTTAACCAAAATAGATTATTTCTGAACTAAAAATATAATAGTAGACTTTTCAATCAAAAAAAGTCACCTTCACTAAAAAGAAGACTTTTCTACCGAAAGTTGAATTTTGAATCCAAAAGGACCAATTTTCTATCCAATGAATT
>CAKNWT010190597.1:0-15225 GCA_932066315.1 Andricus coriarius
CCAAATGGTTTTTTTTTTTTTTTTTTGTAATGATCTAATCATGTCACTTAAATTACTATATTTACACTTGGTACCGAGGTCTAAGATGGTACCGTTGATTCCCATGGTTACGGTTCCTCTGAACCGGAGGGTTGTCTAGATTGTCCAATCTAGTCTCTTTGATGTCGGCTTCAATGTCCTGGAAATCATGAGGATTCTCGTCAGGAATAAACACCGGTGACTGATCGACCTGAGCATCTGGAGTGATCATTGGGGGTCGAGTTTGTTTATCGGCGACTTGGGCAGCAGTGGGGCTGATCATCGATGTTTCAGAGGTGAGCTCAGCGTTCCTGGTTGCAGTGTGGCTGACCTTTCGTGAAGGAACTGGCTCTGGTTGTGGAGTAACATTGGGGTTACTCTGGTGAGTAAATGCGGATTTACTCTTCCTGTCATGAGCAGGGTATATTTGGGTCACAGACCTTTTCCGGGGTCTCCCTCTACGGCGCTTCTGAACCGGAGGGTGCTCTGGATGGTCTAGTCTAGTTTCTTCGTTGTCGACTCCAAGGTCCTGGACATCTGGTGTACCCGTTATGGGTCGAGTTTGTTTATCGACGACTTGGGCAGCAGTGGGGCTGATCATCGATGTCTCAGTGGTGAGCTCAGCATACCAAGTTGGAGAGTGGCTGAACTTTGTTTGAGGCACTGGCTCGAGTTGCGGAGTAACACTAAGGTTACTCTGTTGAGTAATTTCGGATGTACTCTTCCTGGCGTGCACAGGATACATTTGCGTGGTATGCACTTTCGTGATGCGATTGCCTAGGTCTATTTCGTAGACCTCTCCACTGAGTCGTCTAGCGATTGTAAATGGACCCCTTGCTAGGGGCGCGAGAGCGGCATTGAAACCTTGAAGTTTGTTAGAAAGCTCGTGACTTCGAACTTAGACCTGATCACCAACTTCATATCTTGGTTTTGGGATCTTTGATGGTACTTTCACAGCTTTCTTCTGCACATATTCTGCCTGGTGTTGCCTTACTTTCACAATCCGGGCGTCCCTGGAAGTTGCATCGGACGTCGTAGGCGGCGTCGGGAAGGTCCATTCTCCTGAACGTTTGAGCGTTGTACCGAATAACACCTGGCTGGGCGTGAGACCCGTAGCGGCGTTGTGTCTTGTACGCGTGTTGTACAAGATCTGAGGGATATCGAGGTCCCAGTCCTTGTGAGGTCTTACGACGAGGCGTAACCTCATTCCTTTTTTAATGTCTTGATTCCTGCGTTCCGTGGGGTTGGCTCGGGGGTGATAAGTAGGAGTCGTCCAACAAGCTGTTCCCCACTTTTCGCAGGCTTGTAGCCAAGTTTTCCCCGTAAACTGGGTTCCGTTATCCGTCAGCAGAGCACGTGGATACCCATATCGACTGAAAACTTCTCGTTCGATGATAGTGACGAGTTGTGGAGCTTTGGCACTTCCAAGGGGGAAGGCATCCACTCATCTCGAAAAAAGGTCAGTAACCACGAGTAGGAAAGTTTTTCCTCTTGAAGATCTGGGATAGGGTCCCATCAGATCTAGAGCCACTATTTTCCACGGGTTCTGGGGTTGCCGAGGTCGTTGCTGATCCCTGTGTGCGTTTCTGGTGGGCTTGCAACATGCACAGAGACGACAGCTTTGCACACATCCGCGTACATCCTCCCTCATTTTTGGCCAGTAAAAACGTTCCTTGATTACGCGAAGGGTTTCATCCATACCTGGGTGTCCAGCGTGTCCTGAGTCGTGATACTCGTAAAGTACATGTTCGCGGATCTCAGTGGGTACGTAAAGCAACCAATGATTCGTAGATGAACCGCTAGACTTCCAGAGGCCAGTCTCGTTTAAACGATATTGTTCAAAGAATGCGGCTTCCTTCGAGGAGAAACTAGGTTGCTGCGATAATTTTCTCAATTTAGAGACGATCGTGCTGATTTCTCGATCCATCTGCTGAGACGTACAAATTTCGTCATACAGGTCGTTTCTTTGTATGTTAGCTAGAAAGGGTCGTTGGACTTCGTCTCGATCGGCTCTCTCCGGTGGAAGCATCCGCTCTTGGTATTGGAGATCTTCATTAAAATCTGGACCAGAAGGGGTTCCAGATAGCGCCACAGGGAACTGATTCTGACTAGTCAAGCAGCGTTCCACGGTAAAATCGTATTCCCCAAGTAAACATGCCCAACGTCCCAACTTCGCACGGGTATCTTTGAAGTTCTTTAACCATGAGATTGCCTCGTTGTCGGTTATCGGAGTAAAGTGACGTCCCAGGAGATGGCCGGAGAACTTCTTCACGGCCCATACAACGGCGAGACACTCTCGTTCATTCTTCTCGTAGTGGGCCTCAGTTGGAGAAAACTTCACACTAGCGTAGCTGATTATGTTGCGCGAAGTATCGGGTCGGGTCTCATACAGGACAGCTCCCATTCCCACATCACTGGCGTCGGTCTGAAGGGTATACGGGAGGTCTGGCTTCGGTCGTCCAAGATTTAAGGGCTTTTTAAACAAGTTCTTGATTTCTTCGAAGGCCACAGCTGCCTCTGCTGTCCAATTCTATCTGCCATGTTGTTTTCCCAGTAGATTAGTGAGCGGTGCGGCAGTTGAAGAGAAGTGAGGTACGTACTCCTGAATCCACCCACAGATTCCGAGAAATTTCTGCAACTGTTTCTTAGACCTTGGAGGTTCTGCTCGAAGAACAGCATTCACGTGTTCAACTTAAGGTTGATTGGTATTAGGAGTTACCACATGACCGAGAAATTCGATAGTGGTTTTCCCGAATTTGCTCTTTACCAAAGAACATTGGAGGTTGTGCAGAGTGAGCCGTTCCAGAACCAGATTGACATGATGCATTGATACATCATTCTTTTAAATCTCTAGGCGATAAAAAGTCGAAGTTTATAATAAGAAGGGTATACAATTATTAGTTTACTAATCATTATTCTTGAGAAGGGGTGTACTGGCAACGAGATAATTTCAAAAAGTATATGTTCAACCCGCAATTATATAAAAAAAAGTCCTACTTTTATACACTTTAACTTAGGATATGTACATTTTTACATAAAAATGTACCCAAATTGAGATATTTAAAAAAATCTAAACTATTCACAAAATTTTCATTTCCAATTCACTTCTGAAGACAAGAAAGAGCTCTTTTTGAGCCAATACTGTAAAAAAACTATACTCTAACCTTTTCAGTTAAGGTTAATTCAAGCTGCACGTAAAGGATATTGAGTTGAAAGTTTTTTTTTAATTGTCCGACATCGAATACACGTAAGTGAAATAAAATTTGAAAACTTGGCGTTTAAATGAAAATAAGAATTTTTTAAAAATTTTCTAAGCGCGTTTGTGGATAGAAGGCAGTTTTCCGATAAGGATATTGAGTTACGACTTTTTTTGTATTGTCCAACATCGATTACCAGTAATTAGTCAAAGAAAATTCGAGAACCAGGCGTTTAAATGAAAACTAGAATCTTTGGTGAATCTTCCTAAGAGCCTGGATGAATAAAAGGCAGTCGTCCGATAAGGATATTGAGTTGAAGCTTTTTCTGTTATTGTTCGACATCAAATATAAGTAATTAGTCAAATAAAATCCGAGAACCGGACGTTTAAATGAAAATTTTTCTGTTGGATTCAGAGTGCATGGTTGGATAAAACGTACTTGTCCGATAAGGACAATTTTTAATTTAAGGATAAAATTATTTTAATAAGATATATTCGATAAGATTAGAACAAGCCAAATTCTTAAATATTACTATAAGATACGTTAGTCGAGCTTACAAGAAATACCTTACACCCTTGCTTCAATATTTAATTGCAAATTTCGCTTCGCTACTACCTGCCAACGGACCATTTTCAACAGCCCGTCCTGTAAAGTTTGGCTCTGCAGAGTTAGGTCCTTTTTCTCTGAGCGGTTCACATATTTGTTATATCAATTTTATAATTGTATTGAAACTCGTATCTAGAAGTTATTCATATTTCGTCAAGGTGTGCATATCACTTTGCCTAACATAATTCATTCGCAAGACATTCGCTATTAAATGTTTCATCTGTAAATAAGGATGACCCAGAAAAAATTTAATATTTGAAATATTAGAATCTAGGATATCGTGTACAAACCTGGCTGAAAACGGTGATACTCGTATTGTATATGCAAATTTTTTGGTAAATCCATTAAGCGCATTGAATCAAGCGGCACTGTTGAATTCACTGGAGTGTGATAAAATTTCCTCAAGTTTCCTTAAAAAAAAACACAATTAATAATAACAACAGGTTTCTCTAAAAATACAACGTGTGAAACTCTTCCATCTAGTATAAGAACTAAAGGCCGTGTAATCCCAAGGAAACTCGTTAAATGTCTCTTATGTCCCCGTGAAATATGCTTTAGGGCCGTCCATATACTACGCGGGCAGTTTTTTTCCTAAATGTGCGCTTGTGCTCGCAATCAATGTTTCAAGCGTCGAATCAGCCTACGTTGAAATTATTTTAATGCATGAGTCAAAAAATAATTAGTTTCGAAGTTAACGATGAATCTCGAACTTTTGGCGCCCAAAAATTAATATTGTACGAGCAAATATTTTGTATGAATACCCAGTAGAATGGTAAAAAAAACGACTGTTTAAATGTTCATGGGCGACTGGAAATTTCTATGTCCTAGGCAAAATCAGAATATGCCTATTTTTTGTTTTGTTGTAGAGTCATTTTTCAGCTCGCTAAAATGTTTTTAAAATTTTTTACAAAGTAATGCTGAAGTGATTAAACTGTGAGTCTACTCTAAGGATTCACATGCCTGGCCTCTGGCCACTAATCCGCTTTTCGTTCATATTATAATTACGCTTTTATACCTAGAGACCTACACCCTAAAACTTTATTACTTGAGAGTTGAGGTCTTATTGTTCTGCCACTACCGTAAGGGTCACTTTGTATTTCGAGTCACGAAACAAATTCCACTTGGCGCGGTTTATTGCACATGCCATAAAGGTTTAACCAGTTAAACTACGGGCGAACTAAAAGTAAAATGATCAGTTTTTCCCCATTTTTTAAACCATTTTTTTTATGGTAAATCTTCGACCATTTTAGTTTTTCTCATCCAGATTCATTCTGAAAGGTTAAAAGTATGCTCTGTACAAATTTCACTTCATACAACTTAACAATAGCATGCAATAAGTCTGCAAATATTGCAAATTTTGTGGAATTCCCTTATTGTACAATTGTTACACAATATTTCTGAAATATGAAAAGTTGACAAAGTCCATCTTGAAATCTCGGAGAACAAATAACTCCAAGATTGAATACATTGGTTCATAAATTGTTATGAAAAATTGAACTTGAAAATGAAGTTGTATTTTTATGTGTTAAACTCCATAAGAGGAACAACTGCTTTTAGCGAACTGAAAAATGATTATACAACAAATCAAAAAATTGGCATATTCTGATTTTACCTAGGCTATACGAATTTCTAGTCGCCCATTTTTAAATTTTATGAAAAAGAGGAACAGGTCCACTATACCAAACATGGTGTCTGCATGAAGGATAGATCAATTGCATTATTCTGAGCGCGACAATGTTATTTCTCACAGCATTTAGGTCTAAGTAACCTAAAACATTTTAGACAAATAAAGAACTCAAATAATCTCATGAACCCTAAAAGAAATCTGGAGAAAAGTAAGAATAGTAACGCCTACCTCAACCTTGGAATCACAGAGTCATTCGTTCTATAGCGTTAACCTGACCGAAAAGTGGACTCGTCCAAGAAAATTTGGTGGCAACGTAATTCTTTTCTCTAACCTCTTAACTTGCCGATGGCCGACACGAAACTGATCTCTCCTGCGTCCTCTGCCTCGCCAATCCCAACCCACTCGCCCCACAATTCTCGGTCTAGTCGGTGCTGCCCTCCCAAGCTGTATTTCTAGGACTCTGGTAGATGGAATTCGGTCCGCCGGTCCGGTATGTGGAACGCCGGCCGGTGTAAGATGGCTGCCTCCGTGTGTTGACAAGTGTCGAGCCGGCATGGCCTAGTAGTTATTTTAATAATCCTTGAGTCTTGGATTATTATGTAGTTACTTACTCGACATCCCGATGGGCCCTGTGGTACTGATGTGACCGTGGGTGCGTGAGAGTGACGTAAACTTCATGGTAGTGAGGTAGTGCGGGTGGTTGGAGTTGATGGCACTATTTTTCCCTGCCGGATTTTCCCAATAAAGTGGACTCTGCGATTTCCGAGATCGCTGTAGGACGTCAGGTCCTCCTTACTTTATAACTCTAGGTACCTAATTTAACTTAATTAATAGTGACAGATTACATACAATTTATTCTAAAAATTCTAACCTAAATAGCTCGCTTTCTATCTGTTATAAAAAAAAGAATAAATAAGAATAAATAACATTTTCTCTCACTCCTCACACCTTAGGTTATAATAAGGTCTTATCTCTAAATTTATTTTCTACTTTAAACTTGTGCCGGCCATGGGAATCATCACGATGTATTGTTTAATTTTGAAAAGCTGGGGAAGGATCCATAACGGGTGGTTAGCCACCATGTTACAGTGTAGATTTTTCAATCAAACTTGATCAGCACAATCACTGACAACACTGAAAACACTGACAAGACGAGTTCAGCTAATAAGGGTAACAAAATTGGTCTTGGCAATAATAGGCGAAATCATGAGGCTGTCCTGGAAATGTGAATACTGTTCGAAATATTGAAGGTAGAAGTCAGTTCAGTCAATGAATACAAGACTGTAGATCAGTTCAATTATTATTATCAAAGGAAAAGCTAGTTCAGCCACTGAAGGCAATGTAATGGGACTGCCCTGGCAAAAGACATTCTGCAATACCAAAGATATTTAGCAGTCCAGCTAATTAAGACAAGATTATAGATCATACCAACCGACAATAGCAAGATATTTTGGTAGTTCAGCCAAATGAGACAAGTCTATAGATCAGTCCAACCAACAAAGGCAAGACAGTACGCTTGTCTACGCTGGGCTTTTTAATCAAGCAGGCTTCGCAATGCGCCTTGCCTTATTAATGCCTGTGACTTGAATCAATGACTGGACTGCTAAGATGTATTGCCTTCGTTGTTTGGACTGATATGTAGTTTTGTCTCAATTGGCTGAACAACTAAAGTGTATTGACTTTGTCGGTTGGACTGACCTATAATCTTGTCTTAATTAGCTGAACTAATAAATATCTTTGGTAGTCCAGAATGCCTTTTGCCTTGATTATTTAAAAAATCTTCACATTGCCAAGGCAGTCCCACTACATTGTCTTTATTGTCTGAACTGGCTTTTCCTGGATCTACAGTCTTGTTTCCATTGACTGAACTCTCTTCTACCTTCAATATTTCGAACAGTATTAACATTGCCAGGATAGCCCCATGATTTCGCCTATTATTACCAGGGCAGCACCACTTTGTTACCCTTATTGGCTGCACTGGTCTCCGGGTCTAAAACTCTAAGAATTTTGTAAAATAAACCTGTGACCAAACCAATGTTATAGCAACTAGGATGAAAGTAGTTACAATTTAGATAACGACCAGACCAAGTTTTCTTTTGATCAACATGAAGGAAGAAAAATGAAACTAAAAAAGGGAGATTTTTTAGACAATGAGATTCAAGTTTCTTCATAACTAAATTGGTAGATGTAGGTAAGAGGGGAGAACCCATAGCTAAGCCACTTTCTTTCTTATAGGATGAGCCCCCAAATTTGAAAAAGGTTGAATTTAAACATAGTTCAATACAATCTAAAAATCAATGAAGTGAAATGTCAGTAAATTCAGAAATTTCAAGCCATCTTGAAATCACACATTTTAGAACATCAGGTATAGGAATGTTATTAAACATGGAAACTACATCTAAAGGAACTAAGATGTAATCAGAAGGGATACGACATAACTTAATGTTTTGTGCAAAGGATAAGCTATCAAGCTGTGACATGTGAATCGTTTTTTCCAATAATATTATTTAAAATTCTGGACAAAAGGACACATAATTTGTATAGAACACCGTTAATAGTGGAAACACTTAGTCTTAAGGGGGTATCAGGTTAATGGATTCCAGGAAGGCCGTAGGCCCTTAGAGTGATGGCTGAGTAAGTTCTGAGTTCTGTACTTGGTAAGAAAGAAATGAAGTTATTAAATTCTAAATCAGAGATCAAATAATTATTTTTATCTTGTAGAGTAGCAGTGTAATCAAAGAGTAAAATTTCGGAAATTCTAAATTTTTGCCCCAAATTTGTGTTCTGTGTACCGAAAACCCCCCTCGTACGAACTTTCATGTTAATCTAACAAATTAATAAGATTTTCAAAATTTGAGTATAATTTTTTAATTTTCACCCAAAATTCGTGTTCTGTGCCCCGAAAACCCCCTTACTGTGTTTCAGGGAAATCTAACAAACTAATAACATTTTCAAAATTTCAGTGAATTTTTTAAATTTTTATCCCAAATTTGTGTTTTGTGTCTCGAAAACCCCTCTCGTGCAAACTTTCATGTTAATCTAACAAATTAATAAGATTTACAAAATTTTAGTATAATTTTTTAATTTTGACCCAAAATTCGTGTTCTGTGCCCCGAAAACCCCCTTATTGAGTTTTAGGGAAATCTACCAAACTAATAACATTTTCAAAATTTGAGTAAAATTGGTGAATTTTTACTCCAAATTCGTTTTCGGTTCCCCGAAAGCCCCCCTCATACTGAGTTTAATAGAAATCTACTGAATTAATACAATTTTTTTAATTTGAGTAAAATTTGGAAATTTTGACTCCAAATTCGTATCAGGTACCTCGAAAACTCCCTCGTACTAACTTTCATGGAAATCTACAAAATTAACCTTTTCAAAATTTGAGTAGAATTTTGGAATAGAGACCCTAAATTCGTATTCTACTATTCAAAAAAACCACCCGTACTGACTTTCATAAGAATCGACCAGGTTAACAAGATTTTCAAAAGTAAACTGTTTGAGTTTTTTAATTGTGACCGAAAATTCGTATTTTGAGACGCGATTTAACACATCGTACTGACTTTCATGAATATAAAAAAAATATAATAAAATTTGGAAAATTTAGGTGGATTTAATTAATTTTCCGAAAATTATGTCACTTTTTTATTATAGAATTCTGACCACAACATTCGTTCCTCCTTCTCTCCCTTTCTTTTCCTTTTTTCTCCTGTCTCATTTGGTCAACAACAAATTTGTAAATTTCACAAATATAATTCAAGGACCCGTTTAGGTTGGTCCCGAGGTTGAAAGGTTTCTTAAAAGTTCGAGTCTGGACTGGACCCTTTAATTTCATATGGGTCCGGATCTGGACCCGAACCTTTTAAATTCTTAAGGGACCAGGTCCGAACCCAGACCCATTAATTCCTAAAGGGGCCTGGACCGTTGTTGGAACATTTAGGTACCTGGACCCTTCAAAAATGATGGGTTTCGATTCCTGCTGAGCCAATCGATCCGAAATCGTGATGCGTAGGAAAAAAAGGCGGAAGAGTCTATATCATCGACATTGCTTGACCACTTAACTGGAATTTGCAGGCAACCTATGCAACCAAGATTCATAAGTATAGCGAGATAAGGCCTGAAGTAAAGACAATATGGAGGAATGTTAAATATGCATCCATTCATCCTATTGTGATTTTGGCTACAAGCAATGTGCAGGCAAGATGCACTAAACATCTTGAGCATTTAGAAGTCAGCAGGTTACTGGTAGCTACTCAGAAAGCGATTTTATTAAACACTTGTCGCATTGTAAGAAACTTTGTAGACCATCAGGAAGCAGGCGACTAAAGACCTGTGTATTGGCAGATGGGGGGCTCTGAGAAAGCATCCAGAGGCGACTAATGTCACCTTCAATACTCGCGGCCGCTGTGCAAGGAAAACAGCGGTAAAAAACGAACTCAAAACTACACTATGTTTCTAATTTTGTGCCTACTACACAATCATCGCAAATGTAAATGTTAAGGTTTTTGCAAAGGGGGTTTGTTTTCGACCAACTCGAACTAATCCAATAAAAATATTTTTTAAATACACAAAAAATTATTTTAAAAATTTGAGTTATCTTGAAAACGGTGAGATATGCGCGAAAATTGAAAACATTTTCAGAGTTTCCCAAAGGAGTTGGTCCTCGGCCACCTCGACTTAAACCAGTGAACGAATGCTCATAATTCGAAAAAATTTCAAAATTTGGATTACCTCTAAAAGGGCTACAGAATCGTGAAAACTGACAACATTTTAAGCGTTTTAAAGAGGGGAATCGCGTTCGACCAAAATTTTAAGGTTTTTTTTCGACCACCCCGAACTAACATAGTAAAGTAGAGTAAAGTAGAGATACGCAAAATCTGACCAAATTTTTAGGGTATTCCAGTTCGGTATGATTCTCGGATACCGAAAACTAGCCCCGTAGAAAGATTTCCAAAATATAAATGTTGAACTACCTCGAAAACGATGAGATACTCGAAAATGACGAGATACGCAAAAACCGAAAAAATTCCGGGTTTTATTTTCTCGGTCACCATGAATATAACCAGGAGAAGTATTTTCAAAATTATAAAAAAAAAATGTTGAATGATCTCCCAACCGGTGAGATACGCTAAACTGATAACATTTTCAGGGTTTCATAAAAGGGGTGGTCCCCGGCCACTACAAACTAACCCAATAAAAAGATTTTCAAAGGGAAAAAATCAAAATTTGGAATGTTTTCGAAAGCGGTGAGACGTACGCAAGAACTAGAAAAATTAATAATAAATAACAATTAGTATTAATAATGAAGTGGGACGATGGTCGTGGGGGCTAAGGCGTAGGCTTTAGACCCACACCGTCGGCTTGCGGGTTCGATTCCCGCCTCGCACTCTGGAAGAGCCTCGGCGGCCCATGCGGTGAACACTAGCCAAGCAAGGGAGTTGTTCACCTCCGGAGAGTCGTGGGACCGGTACCTCTAGAGAAAAAGGTGGTTCTCTAAGTACGTAAAGCTGTTGCTCTTGGTGGTTCGGAACCCACCTTAAACTGTAGGCCCCCTCTCACCACCAAGTAAGTGCGTGGGGGGTGTGTGAAGGAATAGGGAAGAGATACAAGAAAAATGTAAACCCTTAGGGGACACATTAGAAGCTTCCATTCCAATTCCAATTCCATTCCAATTAGTATTAACATTGACGAAAGTTGATACATTTTCAGATTTCCTGAAAAAGTTGAAATATACGTGAAAACTGTTAATATTTTAGAGATTTTCAACGTGGGGATATATTCATTCAGATTTAAAATAATTGAATAGCCAGTTTGGATTAATTTGAATTGAGTAGGATTTAAGTTAATGTTTGTGCAAGAATTGAGAAGGATTGAAAATACTTTTTGACGAGCATCAGATTCATCGGATTGGGCACACGGATTGAAAAGGATTAAAAGGTGTGTTAGGATTCAAGTTTATGTTGACATATGGATGTAAAAGAATTACAAGGTCGGTTCGCATTGATTTCCGATTCACTCCGATTGAGCGCACGGACTTAAGAGCATTGAAACGATTAAAACTGGCTTGGGATGAGTCTTGGATTCACTCGGAGGGGCATCGGATTGAGAAGGAGTGAAAATTTGTTTCCGATCTGTGTACGATTCATTCGGATTGGTTTCGGATTCACACTTATCCATTCGGACGCTGGTGTCGGATTCAGTCGGATTCATTCTGGTTGATTTCAAGAAGTCCCACGTATTTAAAACGATTGGAGGTACGGATTGATAAATGGATATGGTATGTGTTCCGATTGAAGTTGGTGGTGACACATGACTGGAGAAAGATTGATAAGTGAGCCTCGGATTCATTCCGATTGAATTTTGGGTTGAGACGTATATTGAGATTGGGATTTAATTTAGGGTTGAAACATGGATTGAGACTGGTTGAAGAGGATTGAAAACTTGCATCGGATTTTTTCGAAATAATTCGAATTGGTTCGAACTGCAAAAAAAATTTTAAAGTTAATTACAAAACATTTCAAATGCGGAAAACAAAAGTGAAGTGTGTGGATTGACTCGCGGATTGAAATTTGAATAATGCTTGAATTAGATTAAGTCAGATTATAATTCAAGTAAATAAGTAGAACCTCGACTAGCCTATTTAAATATCCGTTGATTTTAATTTATTATAAATTCACGTTTTTATTTCACTTTAAAATGAAAATACGTTATAGCCTCACTGCCCCACGCCAGTCCGTCATTAATTAATTGAAAATAACATTAATAATTATTATTATCGTTTAGTATTCGGTCGTAATTGATCATGAAATTAAAATAACCTAATAACAAAATTAGTATAAGTACCTCATTGAAATACAGTAAATACAGCTAGTACCAATTTTATACATTAATTTGTTTATAAAATTTGAAGAAATAATCAAAATTATCTAGAATAAAAATTTCCATTCAGCGAGAGTAAAGTTACTAATTCTATACCTCTTTAAAGAAATATTAATAAATGGGACGAAGTATGTAGATAGCACAATTATGGAAAATTATGGTTTTTTGGCACAGTAAAAGTTAAATAACAAATTAAGTACCTCTAGAGTATTTTGTACCAAAAGATCTACTTTCTCCTCGTCGACGCACAGTGGGGCATAAAAAACTGTCCGTGGACAAATTAGTTTTCAGAAGACAAATATTATCCGATTTTAACTTTTTTTTAAATGAAAGCTAATGGAATTTCGCATGGAACTGTCATGGCCGATTTTTAAATTTTGGTTTATCTTTTTGTTTATTTAATAACAAAAAAGAAAAAAATTTGACTTTTGAAGTATGCGGGTTTTAAACAAATTCTTTGATTCAATCAAAAATACTAAGAAAACTGAAAGCAACTATCCAAAAAAGATGTTCAATAGCAATGCAAATGTTAAAAAATGTATTGAATTTGTTATAAGCAAATAAGTTTATGAAAATGGTTTCGTGGGGATTGGCGGCGATTCTTCACTTGATTCGCTCTAAATTTGAACAATGTATAGACAAAAAGAGATTCTGGGTTGAATAAGTAGAAATTAATAAATAATTTGTTATTATAAAAGCAATTTTTATAAACAAATATCCATATCAGGTATTTTTGATGGAATAAATAAAGTTTTTCTATAGAATCCATCATATATTACTTGGAAATAAAACCTAAGTATCATATTTGGTCACCAAATAAAAGTTAATACTTGTTTAAACGACCTTAATTAACAAATGCACTATTTGGCTATTTTCGGATGTAAAAACTTGATTTTTTCGATACAATTAACTGAAAATAACTAACTCCTAAATTTTTAAGAAAATTTTGATGACAGTAAACAATTTATTATTGTAAATAACAATTGTTTAAACTTATCATTTTATGTATTTAAAAATTAAATACCGCTTTTTTCATGGAATTAACAGAAAGTTATTTAGCAATGATTTTTTGCTACGAATCGATAACATTTTATAATTGTTTAACCAAACTAAATTAACAAATGAATTATTTTGCTATTTTTCAGCATTTAAACTTATTTTTTTGTGTGCAATCAACTGTTGATAACATTTTTTAAAACTTTTTTTGATAGTTCGACAACGATCCACTATTCTTATTAACGATTTAATTAACATACCCATCCACGGTATATAATATAAGATTTTTACAAGTATTTCACAAGTGGGGATATTATTATGAAATCAAACTAATTCTAAGAAAAACACTTTCTGTGTTACTGATATCGTCGAAACTGCATGTGATACACTTACATGCCGAACAAAAATGAATATCGGCACTAGAGGCACTAAATTCACATCGGATGCCACTAAAAATCTAGGCATGCAGAAAATATGAGAATAAAGAAGTTAGCGATACCACGAAAGACCTCATGATAAGAGAAATTCGTCAACAACTTGGTTTAATCGTAGACACCCCAAAGCAAGGGACTGGTACTTCTAATGATGGAAACACATCCAGAAAGTTCTTTGAAAACTATGATACGATTTCCAAAATTACTAGCCTCGATGAAGAACTTTTAAAAAAGTTGTACATACTATTGCAAAATTTGACATGTGGCAAACTAATCGGTAAAAATATGTTGCGCAAACATTGTCTGGAAACAGCAGAATTGTATGTGGAAAGATACCGTTGGTACTTTATGCCTGAATTAAGTTTGGCTAAACAATTATTAAACGTTATCGATTCCTAGCAAAAAATATTGCTAAATAACTGGCTGTTAATTCCGTAAAAAAAGCGGTATTCTATTTATAAATACATGAAATGATAAGAATTTGTTTAAACCATTGTTTCTTACATAATAAATGGTATACTGTCGAGGTTGGAGCTGTGCGCGCGAATCGAGTCGGATCGTGGTAGAGAAGAATCGATTGGGAATTTATACAAAGGAAAGGTGCAAACGTGGAAGTGGGTTAAATCGGTGGGTGGATAAGCGATTTATCGTGGGGAGTGTTATTCTGAGTTGGGATAAAGATTTAATAGCAGTGGAAGTGAAAAACCGCAAGTGGAAAGTGAAGAGGTTAGGGGTGACAGTGCAGTGATTAGTACTGAAAAGAGCCACGAGAGGCAGCAGGTCATGGAGAACGTGGACATTAGTGCAGTGCAGCGGAATTTCGAAGAAGCTGATCTGACAGCTGATAAACAAACTGCAGATGAATCGCCGAAAATAGTGCAAATCGAAGAGAAAAAAAAGAGAGGGAGACCCAAAAATATCGATAAAGCAAAAATAGAGGATGCCAAAAGCGCGGCAAAAATGGAGAAGTATGTGGTGAAAAGTGGGGGAGAGATTTTTGGGATGGGGCTGAAAGATGAGGCTTTCAGAAGAAGCAGCAAAATAAACAGATCTCCAGTGGGAAGGGAAAACAACATTATAATTCAGAAGAAAGAAGATAAAGAAAATGAGGATTTGCAGGAAGCAGGGAAGGATGCAGAGCAAGGCAGCACCTTAGAACACGTGTGCCTGGAAGATGAGAACGAGAATGAGGAAAACAACGAATACAAAATCGCGCGAAACGACGGAAGCGGAAAAACGTCCGAAAAAGAAGAGACAGCGGAAAAAGCGGAAGAAGAACCAAAAGACGGGATAGGAGTGGATGAGAACTCAAGAAAGGAACTGGCTTGCGGGAAGGAAACCAACGGGGAGATCCTGGAACAAATAAAAGAATTAAGGAAGATCATGGAAAGATCAAGTTCAAAGTTAGAGGAGGAAAACCAAAAACTCAAAACAGAAATGGGATTACTAAGACAAAGGATCAGGAATG
>CAKNWT010190689.1:0-13430 GCA_932066315.1 Andricus coriarius
TAATTGATTTAAGCAAAAAAAAATTCGAAAAATAATTTTTTTAATTTCGTTCATATGAACGTTCGTAACTTCAAGTACATTTTTTTTAAAGCTTCTTCGGCTTCTATATTATGTTCAACACTATTATATCAAATGTATATTATATTTATTTCTGTACCTCAGCCTGGGATTGCTAATTCAGATATTGCAAAATGAAGTACAAAATTTATTTATCATGATAACTTTATTATTTGTTTCTTATTTTGCATTAAATTTTATCCTCAACTATCGTGAAAAATGTATCATTTCAACAAATTTATATTATTAAAATTCATAATATATATTGGTATTGAAACAAACGCATTTGCATTGTCTTGTTTTTATAATCAAAGAAAGTGCGCATCCCATTAAAAAAAAAACAATTTAGTTATTAAACATTTTAGTGCAACTTGTGTCGTTTTTCCATATATTTAATTTGTTCATTTTTAATGGTATTTTTTATTATTTGAACCAAAAGTACGCATACTAGCTGAACGATTTTTGTCTATTAATTTTTTTCGTCTCTTGTGTGTTTTTTCCAAAAAAATAATTTTTTTATTTTTAATTCTATTTTTTACGGTTAAAACAAAAACTACGCTTATTTAAAAACATTATTTATGACAAATTTTGATAGTTCCTTTTTGTGTGAGCACCTTTTTTGTCCATTCATTTTTTTCATAGCTCGTGTCGTTCGTTCAAAGATTTAATTCTTTTTTTTATTTTCTAAGAATCAAACAAAAACTACGCATCCTATCACATGATTGTTAACAAATTTGTAGATCTTTTTTGAATTCACAATTTTTGTCCATTCATCTTTTTACGCACCTTGCGTCGTTTTTCCAAATATTTCATTTTTCTATTTTTAATGCTACACTTTAAGAATAAAATAAAAACTACGCATTTTATCAAAAAGTGATCAATAACAAATTTTTAGATCTTTTTTATATACACAATTTTCGTTTCTTCATCATTTTTCATATTTTGCATAGTTTGGCCGCAAGATGGAATGTTTGATCTTTCATTATTTTTTTGGGCGATCAAAATTTGAATTTTTCATTTTTTAAAAAATTCAAAAAGTGGTTATGACAATATTGTAGGGTGTTCAAAAAGCAACGTTTTTCTTCTCGTGACTTTTTTTTCATATCTGGCGTTTTTTGGCTTAAAATGTTCATTTTCGATTATTTTTGAAATTCTGAAAATGCTATAACCCCGGTAATTTTTTTATCAGAAAAAGTCATTCAGCCGGATTGCTCGCACTTTTCAGTACTGCTAATAACCGTACATAGAATTTTTGAATTTTTATCCAAAATGGCTGGCTAACAAACTAAAAACTACAGACAAACAGAGATAGATATACACATACGTAAAAACAAACTTAAAAACTTCAGGAGGTTTCAAAACGTGGACATTGAATGTAAACAAATATTAAAATATTAATTTTAACGGGAGTAGTAATTAATAAAATAATGTTCAATAGAGTGAAAAAATTAATTAACAATTTTAGGTGATATTAACAGAACATTTATTTTCAATTTCGTATCATAATTACGTCAGAGTTGCAATATCACCCTTAAAAATAACCTATAATTTTGATGTACATTTTGCGCTAAATTTAAATAACGTTTCCTTTTTTTCTTGCATTTTTTTATAAAGTAAAACTAAATTAAACGTTAAACCCAATTCGAATGAAACACAAATTATTAAACCTATTTCGACAAACTCTTTGAAATGTTATCCCGGACTCTGACAAATAATCTGTATTGTAGATCAAAAACATATGTATGAATGACAATATCCAAACAAATAGATTTACCTGCCATTTGAGCATCGAATTTTAATTCAACTGTCGAGCGTTAAGTGGCTTTCACGTGAAAATCCGTGCGTGTATTCTCGAAATCGATACCTCATATCGATTTACCTTTGAAAATGCACTTTGAGTATGACGTTATTTTTTCCATCAGACTCCCGGCCCTTTACATGCCACGCTCAGTAATCCGAGAAACGATAAAATACGAGTAAAACATTTTCTGCTTCATATCACTCCGTTGCTTTCCATTTATTGCATTTAACTAAAAAGAATGATATTAGAACAAAAATATGATGGTACATTTAAAATCACTTGCGTCATAAATCGCGAGCAATGCGCGCGTGTAGTTTTTCGGTTTTAGGTGAAAAATAATTTTTGATACAAAATATTAATATCGTATTCAAAAAGATTTTTGAAAATTTGAGATGTTTCAAGTCAAAATTTCAACACAGAAGTTAATTTACAACCAAATAGTTGAATTTTCAAACAAAGATAATGAATTCTCAACGAAGAATGTAATACACCATTTATCATCGAAAAAGATTTTAATTTTGAATAAAAAACAGTCGGATTAATCTCCAAAAGACAAATTTTCCACCGAAGATGGATTTTTAACTAAAATTATGAACCTTCAACAAAAAAAGAATTTTGAACGAAGTAGTTCAACTTTCAGCCAAGTAGTTCAATTTTTAACCAAAATATTTGAATTTACGACGATAAACATAATACTTTATATTTCAATGAAAAAAAGATTTAAATTTTAAATAAAAAATAGTTGAATCCTCAGCCAAAAAAGATTAATTTTCTGTTAAAAAATAAGAATTTTCAAGAAAACACATGAATTTTCAATACAATAGTAACATTTTTAGCCAAAGAGATAATTTTGCACTAAAGTGATGAATTTACAGCCAAAAAAATGTTCAATTTTTAAACACGTAGTTGATAAGATTTCGCAATCTTCCAAAATTGAATAACGATTATTTAAAATCGTCCACATTCTTTTTCGAAATTTAAGTTGATTTTTTAAAACCTTTTAAATTTTTCAAAAGCTAATTTGATCGAAATCTTAAAAAATCTAAACTTCGTTTCAAATATTTTTTTATCTCAAAATTTAAATTATTTTCTAATAATTACAAAACCCACAAAACGCCCAAGTGTCTTTTGAAATAATTCATTTTTAATGTATAAATTCCTGAAAATAAACCAAGAATCTTACGATAAAATTTGGACAAACACCACAAACTGCTCCTATTGCAATTCCTGAAAACAAAATAAAAATTTGTTTCTTTGGACAAAAATAAAAAAGAGGAAAGAAAAATAAGAAGGCAACCAAAAAAAGTTTGTTTTTGTTTGGTTGCCTTCTCATGTTTCTTTCCTCTTTTTTATTTTTGTCCAAAGAAACAAATTTTTATTTTGTTTTCAGGAATTGCAATAGGAGCATTTTGTGGTGTTTGTCCAAATTTTATCGTAAGATTCTTGGTTTATTTTCAGGAATTTATACATTGACTTGAATATTGGACGTTAAATGGGATCTTGAATTTGATTTTAATCTAATTTAAGATTCTTAAATTTTAATTTATTTTTCATAATTTAATTAAAATATTGAAAAATCAAAAAAGTATCCTCAAATCTTGCAGATTCTTTTTCAAAATATTTTGAAATCTTTAAAATTTTTTAACTAATCTTTAAAAATAACACCTAAATAGTAAAAAATTGTGCCGGAAATCCTATTCTCGGTATCGCTAAAGTTTTTGTTCATAATTTTCTTTTTCTCATCTCTTTAAATGCGTGAGAAAGTTTCCAAATTATAGTGTGGTAGCAAAATGCTAATATTTGTAAATTTTAATTTACAAAATTCATGGTGCAGAAAATTCGTAATCTTTATTCATGAATAAATAAACTGAAAACAGCCATTAAAAGTCATATTCACGCAGTATTGTAATCAATCCGCTTTTCGAAAACCGTGTGCACAATATTTTCGAGATATTTGGTAACACCACTTTTTCTACATAGGTCTTATTTCAAAGGTAAGATTTGATTTCAGTAATGTACATTGATACAGACAAAAAGATAAATGTTCTCCTTTCTTATTGTATAAATCCTCAAAAAAATTATCCCAGAGAAAGAATAAGACGTACAAAACTTAATTTACCAAATTGAATGTAGAGCTACAGAGCCGAATATATGAGCACAACCAGATATTTTTTCCTGAAGAAACTCAATCAGGTTTCTCTAGTTCGTTCCTTTCTTTTCTCTTTTTCCTTCTGTTCCAGGTTCGACCTTATCAGCCCAGAATCCACTGGCATAATCAAATTGTTTGCAGATCCCCATATTGACTGAATCGAGTCGAAAATTATTATACTGTTTGCCTTGAAATCGAGGTTGCGGAAGCTTAATGCAGTTTTCTATTTTTTAGAATTTTACTCCGCAAATAGAATTCAGAAATATTAAAATTATTTTATTGAAAAATAGAAACATTCTATAAGTTGCCATTTTTCTTGAAAGAAATACAGCTCTTAACTTTTTAAAACGAAAATATTGAAATTTAAACTTCGCCCCAAAAAGTTACAGTACCACCCTACAGTAGTTAATGATCCTAAAGTAGATAATCAATAATTATGAGCACAAGTATGAGTAAAATAATCAATTCTAATTTTAATGTATTAATACGTATCGTGTCTCGAATATTAATTACATTTAATTATTTATTTTAAATACATTAGTAATGAAAAATGAATGATTATCTACTGTAGGGTGGTCTCCCCTAATGATTAAAACAAAATTCGATATTTTGATTATTATTTTATTAAAGCACATAAATTATGATTATCCAATACTGTTAACATATATTTGATAAATTATACTTTGTGAAAGTTTAAAAATGAAATTCAACTTTTTCCTGATTCAGGGATCACAGCGCAAAATGAGCTCAAAAAAGGGGAAATAGTGTAATTTTCTCACGAAAAAGGGGAAAATAGGGAAAAGCTTAAACATTTAGTTTTACATGCCGAAAAGAACAAACAACCTTTTTATTAGAAATGTTATATTTTTAAATAATTTTCAATGATTTTTCAATGATTTCTGCCATTCAAGAATTTATTTAAAAAAATTGGATATACTTAGGTCGTTGGAAATCCATTCACAGTGATATAAAAAAGTCAGAAAAAAGACAATTAGTTAAAGACGCAATTTTAATATGTTTAACATCGTTCTCATAAACATTTCTTTCGAAGATTTGTTATTTCTTCCTTACTATAATTAATACTTTCAATGTGAATTTAAAACTACACTCTGCAGAAGAGCGAAGTAAAAATGCTAAAATTAATCGAATCGTCTGAGAGGGATAGCAATTTTTAGGTCAACATCCATAACAAGTAAAGACAAACAAATTTAAATCGTTTAATATCTTCTGTTCACTTTTTTAAATTTAAAATTAAAAATTTTTTTAATTAAAAAATAATTCCTCATTTAGAATTTTTTGAAAATGTAGAAATACATGTTTTTTGGATTGACTCGAACCTGAAATTTCTTCAGCTTGAACCAAAAAAATATGTTATTATTTTTTATTCATGGGCAAAATTTTGTTCTTGGGGCTAATAACGTTCCAAAATCGCAAAAAAAAAAAAATGAAATCCCAACAATCCTAAATCACGACAACAGTTTTTTCCGAAAAAGCAAAATGTTTGCATATTATAAAATGTTTGCATATGACTCAATATAAAAAATTCTTTTTGCACATTTTCGAAAAATTGTTATTGAGCAAAAAATTTATGTTAAAATTTCGTAATTTTTTATTGTTGTTCACTATTAAAAGCTGTAAATACAACAAATTCATCATCATTTTTGTACCAATAGGAAAAATTCATAAATAATTTAATAATTTAATTCAATAATGGGTATACTTACTAATTTCAGAGAATTTTCCGCATAATTCAAATATTGTATTTTCAAATATCGTATATTTAAAGGGAAAAGGGGAAAAAGGGGAATTTCAAGAAAAAAGGGGAAACTAAGAAAAAGGGGAAGACTGTAGATCCTGCTGATAGTGGAATATATTTTCTTCATAAGTTTGTTGTAAGTTTGAGGCAGAATACGTAAATTATTAATAAAACCATCAGTAAGTAAATAAGGATTAGATTATATTATTAGCAGTCTTTTAGTAAGTTAACAATGGTTAAGTTGTAAAAATAAAATGTAAAGATAGAAGCTAATTTGGAAGTAGATTTTGCAGTAGTAAAATTAGTTTGGTCAGACAGTGAAATACATCGGGGCCCTGAACCAGTACACGTCAGGAATATCAGAATCTGCAAGTTGTCTTTCGATTTTAATGAAACTTGGTCAAATTATAGTGCTATATAAGAGATAATTAGGACCTAATGGATTTTTTAAACTTTTTAAAATTTTTGGAGTTATGCTATATGGAAGTTTTGGGTTGGACTTCTTTGAATTATGGAAATTTCTGAAAAAAAATTTGATTTTGAAGAAACGTAAAGGTATTAGAGATGAAATTATACATTTTAAGGTTATACAACTTTTTAAAGAGAAAATTAAGGAATTTTACCCGAAAAAAGTTTAAAAAATGTTGATTTAATTTTTCTTGAAATACCCATTTTATATTTTTTAATATGGATATAAAGACTCCCTGTGAAATCACTCTTCAATTCGAAAAAAATATCATGGAGACTCTTCTGGTTCCCGAGATATCATTTTAGTGAGACCATACAACTCATAGACGATAGAGCATGCAACTTTTGTTTTATCTTCTTGGATATTTTTTTCCTATGTTCTTACGGATTGGATGGCAGTGATCATTTTATAAAAAAATTCTATTATTAAAGACTCAAAATTTTGACTTTTCATTTGTAAATGATATTTTGACATTAAAATGACTTACTTTTATCTTGATGACACGATGGTTTGCATGTGAATGCCTATAGTGAAGCTTTGTTAATATTATTTGTTTATACATCAACTAAATAACATCGACTAATATATTTTTTTGAATAAACTTTACTGCCAATATAATTTAAGGACAATTAAGAAAAGCACTTATTTTTTATTGACTTTAAATGTCCACAATAGTATTTTTTATAACATATTTTGTTCATAAAATTAAGAAATAATATCGAGAGACATATTTTTATGATCAAATATAACTTTGTCGATAGAATGAAGTAATTTTTATGCCGAAATATCCTTTAAAAATAAAAAATCCATAATATTAAGGGTTTGTTGATGAAATTTGTTTATAACAATTATGATTCAGCCACATTTTTTTTATCCACGCATCCCTAAATATTATATTCAAACTGTGTAGCTTATTTATCAGTATTTTTGTATCTATATGAAATCGATTAGAAACAATAACCATCCATGGAGTAAGTGAAAAAAATTGTTTAAAAAAATGATTGTTTAAAAAATTAGGGTATAAGATCTGACATAAGAAAATACTGACTAATAAGCAACACAGTGTAAGAGTTAAGAGTAAACTAGAAGTTTCTGTAACTTTCGTATGAAAAGGCGGAACTGAGTGATTATTAATTGTTTAAATAATTGCAAAATTTCTTCGACAAAAAATATTAGTCTTAGCATTCATTAACTGCATCATTGGTCCCAAAATATAGCAACTTTTCAAGATTAACATGGGGAAAGATGGTTTAAACAAATGGAAATTGTTTAAATAATTGCCAAATACCGTTGAAGAAAATAAATTTCTTTCAACATTTGTTAACTGTGTCCTTCATTTCAGAAAATAATAAACTTTCACGATTTACAAAATAAAAATTTGTTTAAACAACTTAAAATTTTTTAAATAATTATCAAATATGTTAAACAAGATATAACAACCTTGACATTCATCAACTATATCACTTATCCGGGACAATAATAGCTTTTCACGTGCCACGAAAAAAAAGTTGTTTAAGCAAATATTAATTGTTTACAAAATTTGAAATTAGTAAAAAAATACTTAGAAACTTATCGAATGAAAATAATTAATGTTGAAAAAATTCCAAAAAATATTGTCTTTAGCATGAATTTTACATAAAACTGCTATTTTGCATTTTTTGGGGGATTTTCCGGGGATTGGGAGGAGAGGGGGTCAAAGTTAGAATTTATCAGCTGAAAGTTGTTTTTTGAAAATTCTTTGAGAAGTGCCTAAGCTTTAATTTACAAAAAGTTAATAAAGAGTACTTATTTTTTCCATTTTTTCAAAAATCGAACTTTTCCTATTTAAAACTTCATATTAATTTCAAGAACCAGGGGCACAGGTTAATGCTGACAGATTAAAAAAAAGGAATTTATTTTTCTGAAAAACGAACAAATTGGAGGAATCGATCCACAAAATTAGAAAGACGAATTATTACGGGTATAAATTTGTACCGCCCTATTGCACATCAGTTATTTACGATTTTCAAAATCCTAGAGCAGATTAAATAACGGAATATTTTATTATTGTATGATTTGAGGAAAAAACCAGTGATTGAATATTTTTTCAATAAATTGTATTTTATTAAAGATTTAAAATAGGGACGTCAAAGCTGAACGTAGAGTCTGCAGTAGTAAAATCAGTTTACGTCAGACAGTGAAACATCATTTACCTTGAGTAACCATTGTGTAAAGCGCAATATCAATTATTGAAAGACGATACTCTGAGACTTCGATGACAGTGTCTTGATTTAACCCCCATCCCCCAACACCCTTCAGGCGATTTCCCTCTGAAACCGCTTGTCCAATGTATTGAATCCTTGCATAGTACTGTATTGACTGGCTGACCACAGTCTTCTGTACCTACTGCCCGGAATACACACAAATATGCACACGCGTTTATCTAATTAATTTTAGCTGAAATATGTGTAATAAATTCACCATATCAAAAAGCAGTACCAAAATATTGTTTTCTTTAAATAATTATAAATAATTTCTTTATTTATAATCTGATTGAACATTTTCTCAAACCGGAATATTTTATCTTCTTTCCTTAAATCATTATTTTCTGTTTATATTCTTGGATAAATTTAATAATTCTTTTACTGTCGAGTTTAATTTTCCACTTTAGCAGATTTTATTATCCACGGAGATTTTTTTTCGCCATAAAACAGTAATCCACCTACTCATCAATTTTTCTGCACTGGCGCCTTGGAACAGTTTTTTCTTATTTATCGTTATAGGGTTCACGTTGACGATGACGTATCCTCCTACAGTTTTCATCCCATATAATTCATATCAGACCATTATTTATATTCCTGCTTGAAGATAGGTCGATAAGATTAACTCAAGGAGTTTTTTTATATATCTAGATCAACTGCAAATAAATAATATAAAATATAAAAAGTCGTCGGGCGTTTATTAAATGTTTCCATATTTTAATTACTAAGTGGGGCACAAATAAATATTTTATCCTAAAATACTTATGCCTTAGTATTAAATGTGAACACCCTTGGAATCTTTTGAAATCTTTCAAAATATCTTAAAATTTCTTGAAATATACTAAAAGCTCATGAAATTCTATACATTTCTCTGAAACACGGTGCATTTTTTTATCTGTCATAATCAATTGCAATTTTTTGAAAGCTCGTGGAATCCCATACTTTTCGTTAAAATACCTTGAAATTATTTTAAATGCCTTATAATTGATTGAACCGTTTAATATTATTTGAAATCGTTGGAGTCCCATTTAAAACTTTTAAAATATTTTATAATCAGTAGAAATTCTCCAAAATTCCTTAAATTGATTAGAAATCCCTTGCAACCTTTAGAAGTTTTGTAATATCCCGTGTAATATTTTGAAACCAACTAAAATCTTGAGAAATCTCTTGAAATATTTTGAAATATTTCGACTATCTTTAAAACACTTCGGGGTCTCTAGAAATCTCTTGAAATCCCTTCAAATCTTTTGAAACCACTTGAAACATCTAGAGGTTTTGTAATATCCCGTGAAATATTTTAAAGTCCCTTGAAAACTTTTATAATATCGCTCAGATCTCTGAATCTCTTGAAGCCTTCTAAAATTTGTTGAAATCAATAAAAAAATCCATCAAAATCCTTCGAAATCCCTTCAAATACTTCCTTGAAATATTCTTGAATCACTTAAAATCCTCATGTTAGAAAATCTGTGAAGTCCCTTGCATTGTTTTAAAGTTATTTACAATACTTTTGGATGTGCTGTTGAATCTTTTGAAATATTTTGAAATTTGTAATCTCTTAAATTGGTTGAAGATCCTGTAAAATCCTTTGGAATTCATTGAAACCTTTTGAAATTTGTTAAAATCACTTGAAATATTTCGAAATACTTGGAACACGTTGACATTTTTTTAAACTGTTTAAAACCCAAAGACATGTTCTAAAATCTCTTGAAATCTTAATATCTGGTGTAGACTCAAAATTGGAATGATCGACGCCTTTGGTATTAAAGAATTAACAAAAATGTATATGTAAGATAAATGAAATATTTCGCAACCATAATGATCGAAAATTAAATTAACGTTTGTAAACAGATTAAAAGTTAGCAGCGGATTTCATATTCAAGTTTCAAATGTACGGGAGAGTGGGGTATGTTGTCCTTGTGGGGCATGGTGTCTATTACAAAAAACGCCCACATTTGCTGATTTCTATATTAGTTTTTTGCATAAAATCACTTTCTGTGTTTAGAAAAATAGTGAGGTGGGGAAATTTTTCTTTGAAATACGTGTCAAAAGACTTATTATGAAAAAAGCAGTACAGCATGAAAATATTAGATTCTAATAGGTGAATTATTTCCTTAAACTTCTGGTATCATAAATTATTTTTATAAGCGTTCTAAATGTATTAAAATTAATAAAATCTTGAAACATGACATGCGGGGCATACTGTCTGCAAAATTTTGTGGAGATATGGTAACAGTGCTTGATAACGGGTCGGTAATATGATCGATAATGTAGAAAACCTCCGAAATATATTTATGTCCTGCCTATTAAAATTCGAGGTTGTGAATAATAAAGTTATACAGATGATGAACATCGAAACGTGATTTAAAGTTTTATTTAATAACAATGCGGCAAGTACCAAGTTCACGTTTAATTACTTTGAAATAGGCTGTCATGTGAAATTCGCGATTATAACCTATAAATATAAAAATTGTCGCTATAAAGGTTAGAAATGTATTTGCATTCCTAATTATAATTTTCTATTAAAATATACTTGAAAGGATTTTCTTTACTTAACGGATCGATTTCATGTTTTATTCCTTTGAAAGAGACCAGCATGTAAACTTTGAGGTTATAACCTAAAAAGACTAAAACTTATTGTTATGAAGTTTTTTCCATTCCTAATTATAGTTTCCCATAACAAACACCCTTCAAGCGATTCCCTTTATTTATTAGGTTGAACCTGATTACATGGGTTGAATAATAACTCAATAAATAGGATTTCGAATATTATTGATCAACGCCTGTTTTGAATTTTCGCGCCTTTGGTACCTTTTGGTAAAGAAGATATCTGGTAAAGGCAAATGCAGATCCTCACACGCTGAATAGAATTTTCAAGGAGTAAGAGGTTATAACTAGGGTTTTCAACACACTTTACTTTGATTGATAAATAAACATTTATTTAGTGTTGATCATGTCTCGAGTAATTTTTTTTCGTTACATTATACTTTCAAGAATTATTATATTGTACGCTTTTTATTCTACAACGTTCATATTTATGAAATAAACCGGCACTGATATGAGGGACACCATGCCCCATGGTATGGGGTATGCTGATCGAAATGCGAGACAAACGAATTAATTAAATATCAAATAATGACGTTGTTAAAAACCGGATTTAAGTAATGGTATATGTAACCTGATAATGTGAGCTTTTCACCAAAAAATACAGACATCAAAATCACATTTGAATTATATTTTATACGACATTTCCTTCAAAGCCTGACACCATGCCCCACTCTCCCCTAATAGTAACAAAGAGTGCGAGATTTTTTAGGCATTTTGTCACACCACTTTTTGTAAATAGACCTTTGTTTCGAGAAAATACAATATTCCGACCTTATCTCAACGCGCCACTATAATGAAGTCTGCTGCCGTGTTCCCTGTGTATAAAGAACGTTTTCATAAATGACATACCGTTCGTTTCACGTGAAATGTGAAATTTGAAAGGTGCGGGATAATTTTCCCTTATATCCCGATAATTTTCCAGCACTCATATTTTAATTAAGTCTCCCCTGGGAGGGTCGCTGCGTTAGGGAAAGTCGACAGTGCAGCTGGGGGTTTGAGTCGATTCTTTTCAACGACTGACTCCTTCATTTTGGTCGGTGTCACGTAGCCGACGATTTATTATTTTTCCCGGGATGCGAGAGAAGCTCTTTAATGAAAAGGCTAGAAAAAGAAGAGGGAAGCACAAGCGGTCGAGAGACACTTTCGGTAATCGTTCTTTTCAGGCTTCGCGAAACGGCAGTAGTTGACGTTTTTCATATAGGTTGAAGATCGTATCTACCTGCCAGAAACAGGGTCTCGTCCACTAGATGTGGCTATAAATGGACTCTCGTTTACGGGGATCTACGGTTTAGATACAATAAAAGCTGTAGACAGTGTCCCTGCACAGCAATAACGTCGCATTTATTGCTACTTTAAGTGAAAGGCACTACTGATACAAGTCAATTTCCAGAATCCGTAATGAACAATCCTTACTTTAATTTAGAATTACTTTAAAACCGCATAAAAATCCCCTACTGCAATTTTATTACCCAATTAGTTTGAGTTTCCAAATTTAATTTCAATTTCTTATTCAAATGTGTGAAAGTACATTCTCCTAATACTTCCACGGCACGTACCTTTATAAATTGGAGAAAAGATGGTGCGGAGAGGAAACTTAATTGCGGGCGTCTAAACTCTCAATCTGAATCTTCCTTGTGAAATGTCAATTTTTGAATCAGCACATGTGTGGAGACGGAGACGCCCATTCCTATTGTTCTTCTACCTAACTCCTCCCTCTACTGAAATTGCCACACCCACTTTATCCCTACCACTAGTTTCGCCCCGTCCATTGACGTTTCGCATGAATTTGGGCGTCTTAAAAATGGGCGTAATCGAATGACGGGATAAAGGGGAATGACCATTGATAAACGGGCACGCTTGATGAGAGGATATCCAGACACAATAAGAGCGGACAATAACGTTATCGAAAAGCGCATCTAAGGAAATTAGGTGTGGTAAACGACAATGGGCGTGGGGACTACTGAACTACCTCCACTCATGTCCAGAATATGTTGCGAATCGAATGTAGTAGCCGATGAAAACTGTTTCCCTTTACCCCTTATCACAGTAAATGCCAGTTGATTAATTTGATCTCGAAGTGGTATAAAAATGATATGCTCCTTGAGTCCTCTCTCTACTGAAATTGCCTTACCTACTTTATCCCCACCGCTAGTTTTGCCCCGCCCATTGGCTTGACCCAGGAAGGTGGGCGTGGTAAGAATGGACGTGACCAATAGCAGTATAAAGGGAAGTGACCAATAAAAAAGGGAAACAGCTAATAGGTGAATGGCAATATTTTTTATTTAATATCCAAGTCATGAGCGTCTGCATGCACAATGAAAAATCAAAACTAAACTGTTGAAGAAATTGATCAT
>CAKNWT010190768.1:0-11402 GCA_932066315.1 Andricus coriarius
AATTCAAACAAAAAATTTTACAACTCATTGTCGAGGTTCACTTATTATTTAATCATAACTAAAAATTCAAAGCAAAACGCAAGATTTCAGAATAAAAGCAACTTTCTGGCATTACTATGACAAAATATAGTTATAAACAATAATAAGGGCCAGTTCCACCAACCTCGGTTAAATCATTGGTTAACTGACGGCCAGTCAAAATGAACGCTATACGCCATATTTAACCGTCGATTATCGGTTTAACCGAGGATCAAATTTTAAACCGAGGTTGGTGAAACCGGCCCTAAATGGTTTAAATAAGCATGTTTGTTAACTTGCATTAATTAGAATCTCCCTAAGTGAAAAGTGGAGAAAAAGTGTAAGAGTTGACAAAAAACCGTAATTTTTTAGCTTTTATCTAAGAGCAGATGATTAAAAACAATTATAAATTGTTCAACCCGCAACTATATTGCATTAATAAAGAAGAAGATAGATATAAACAATATTAATTTCTTCAAAAAATTACTTTTGCTACATTGAATTAATTATTAACTCACCCTATGTGAAAAGTAGACAAATAGTTGACAATTTCAGAAAAAACCGCAACTTTCTAGCATTATTCAAATTAAATATTATTAATCATATGAATAAATTGTTTAAACAGATAATTTTGTTAACTTTAATTAATTATTCAACTCACTCCAAGTGAAAATTGAACAAAAAGTTGAACATTTCAGAAAAAACTACAATTATCTCGCATTACTCTAAGTGAATATTATTAACAATAATTATAAATTGTTCGCAACAATTACTTTTATTAACATTGATAAACTATTAGCTCTGTCTCATTGAAAATTGGGCAAAAAGTGGAAAATTTTCGAAAAAACTGCGACCTTCTATTTTCATTCTAAGAGGAAATTGCTAAAAACAGTAATAAATTGTTTCAAAAATTTATTCAAACATCTAATTATCATTATAAAGTAGTATTTTATATATTAGAAACAATTTGCATGTAAAAAACGCAAAAAAAATCAAAATTAGCGCCAAAAACTCGCAAAACCCATCTATTCCCTTATGGGTTTTTTTTGGTACTTTATAAAACAGACTTATGGGGATGATATTTGAAAATTAATACCGTATTCGTATTCTATGGCTGGTTATGAAGAGAAATGTTGAGTTTCAACACGATTCGGCTAATATTGAGGATTCTGAATAACATTTACAAAAACGTCTTTTTTTCTTATGAAAAATGTGTTAAACTTCATGGGCCTTGCGTCACCTCTAAATATCATTTAAAAATTTTTTTATTTATTTTAATGTGGATTCGATCATATTTCCGGGCGTTATTTATAAAAAATTGAAAAAAAATTTGTTGGACCACCCTAATGTTCATACTTTATCTAGTCCGCTCCCTAAAAATAACGCATTTGTTAATTAAGTTTATTTATAAAAAATAAGCACTGGTCGTCTTGTCAAATATTGCGCAGCTATATTAATAATAAGATTCAGCTATAGAATTTTTCGCGAATTCCACAAGAAAAACGGCATTCTTAGTTGAAAAATGCCTAAGACGAAAAAAATGCCCTTATAAAATTGTTCATAACAATAACAATAATTGATAGTTATCCAAGTGTTTCAAAAAATTTCAAAAATTATTTGTTAAGAATTGATTACGAGTTGGAAGAAAAACGTTGGAATATTGAAAATAGTCAGAAAATGCATTTTTTAATTGATTTTGTTTAAACAATTATCAATTATTATTGATTAATGGCAAGAAGTGGTTGATAATTTAATTAGCTGTTAATTACTGGTAAAAAGTGGAATTTTTTAGTTCATAACAACATGAGATAATTCAAATTTGTTCAAAAAATTGTTCTTAAAAATAATCACTATCGATTGTCATTGAACTATCCCTAAAGGTTTCTAAATTAGTTAATAACATTTGATCACGATGAAAGAACCAAGCTAGTGCGTCGGAAAATAGCCCAAACAGTGCATTTGTTGATTAGGCTTCTTTAAATAAGCATCAATTGTTATCAACTGACTAAATATATGATAACTAGGTGTCATTGCCGAGTAATTTTTGGTCGATTTCGTAGGATAAACTTTATTTATCACATCATAAATAGCTGATGTCGATAAAGGCTCATGAAAGTTGCTTAAAAAATTAAAAAAAATCAATAACTTTCATGAGTTTAATATAAAAATCCTTTTTATCTATAAATTGTTGAGATTTAGAGCGAGTCATGTGATGAATCACAGCCAATCCCCTTGAAACAATTTTCGTGCAATTATTCGTGTTTTAGTTTTCCAATTCTACGCAATGGGAACCCAATTATTTCTTCTTTTTGATAATTATCACTAATTTTTTTTAAATATAATATAATTTTCCAATCTAACTTTTCAGGCATCAATTCAGAATTTATGTACTTTAGGAGTATATATTTGTTTCTTCAGGATTAAAAATTCGAATTTTGAGAGCGTTTTTTGACTCTTCTGAAAAATCGCTGATATTGCGCTTGAGCTATTATAGAGATAAACCCATCAAGTTTATTTATTCTGGATCGTCCAGGCGCGAACGAAACGAAAATATCAGCGTAGCTAAAAAGGAATCAAGAGTTCGGTTCGAGTTAAACCGAATCGAAATATGAGTGCGGGCAAAAATGGGTTAGTCCACGCGCTTCGGGCAAAAACGAGTTAACGATTTAACTCGGTTTTGCCCGAAGCGCGTCAGCTAATTCGTTTTTGCGCTGAGAAATAACCAACCCACCTTTGCTCCGACTCTTTTCTTACTCCGCTTTTTTTATCAGCCCCTCAAATAACCACATTCTCCTTCTCCAATATTTCTGGAACCTTCTTTTTCCTATTTCCCATATCTGTTTCATTATCCCTGCCGCTTTTTTATCCTTTCTCTTATATGAGCTCTATGATCTCCATTCATTTGCAAGGTATATCCCAAATATTTAAAATCCTCAACTTCTTCTAACTATACTCCCTTCCATCTTCCAGTCCATTCTTTCTTTCTTCTCCCTCCTTTTCTAAACCTCATTATCTTTGTCTTTTCCATATGTAAATTCAACTTTTTCCCATCTGAGTATTTCTCCAATCCTGTAATTAACCCTTTCAGGGGCAGCGGGACGTATACGTCCCACTTGTTTTTTCGCAGTTTTTGAAGCATTTCTGATACCTTTCACCTTGTTTAGTGCACACGCATTTGATTATAGACTCTTAAGGGTTCATGTAAAGTAATTATCATGAAAAAATGTGTGTGAGATAACACGTAGAACTGTAACATATATTTTTTGCAGAATTTTCGGAAGAAAAGTTTTTTTTGTTTCATTTTTTGAATTCATAAAAGATTACGATTTTTGACGAATTTTCGGCAAAAGTGCATGTAATGTACCGTATCTGTGATCGATTATTATTAAATCGTAAGAAAAAAATGTTTTTCGGGCCACTGATTGATAATATAATTTCAAAATTGCAAAAATTAAAATGGCGGATTCAAAATGACGTTTATATTAGTGCAAATTCACAATTTTTTGCAATTGCTATGAAAGCTAGTGTATGGGGATTTTTGAGGTCGCTGATTACAAATCTGATGTCAGAATTGCAAAATTCAAAGAGGCGGATTCAATACAGCCTGCACGGCATTGGAGTGGGGACCGTCCAAAAAATACCCATACAGCAAGTTTTGTGCCAATTGTTCGAAAACTTCAAAATTTGAGTAAAATAGTCGCCATCTTGTATATGCCATTTTTTAATTTGTAATTCTGACATCAAATTTGCAATCTACGACTCCAAAAACCCCCATACAACGTGTTTTGTGCAAATTGTTCGAAAAATTCAACATTAGAGTCACATAGTCGCCATATTGGATCGGCCATTTTGAATTTTGCAATTCTGATGCCAGAATCGTTATCAGCGACCCCGAAACCCCCTAAGTTACCATTAATAGCAAGAATTAGTTTAACAAAAAAATGTACCCCTGAAAGGGTTTAGCCCGTTATCCCTTCTTCATCCTCTGCCATCAACACTATATCATCCGCGTATGCCAGTGTATATATCTTTTCCTCTCCCATCCTAACTCCTCCCCACCCTTTCTCTTCATTTCTTCTTCTAAATCTGAGATTAATATATTAAATAAAAGTGGGCTCAGAGGACATCCTTGCCTTACTCCTCTAATTAACCAGAAACTATCTCCTACTTGCTCTCCTACCTTTACCCTACTTTTTGTCTCTCTGAAAATGTCCGATACTCTCTTTATTAAACCGTCTCGTATACCCCCTTTTTAACATAACTTTTTCTATCTCGACTAGGTCCAAGGAGTCAAACGCCGCTTTTAAGTCTACGAATATTGCTATCATTGCCCCTTTCCCCCTTTTAATCCTTTTATTTATCAGATAATTCAGAACCCCCATCCCTTTTCAAAACCTTGTCTGATTCGGTGGTTCTATCTTTTTTTTTCCTTAACTTCTTTCTTCAATCTCTCCGACAAAACCGTTACATATACTTTATACAATGTTGGCATCCATGCCCATTCCTTTAGTTCTGTCCCCCCATATTTCTAGACTTCAGCTGGAATCTCATCTATACCAAGTGCCTTTCCATCTTTCATTATTCTTAACACCTTGTCTATTTCTGCCCTTGTTATGTCCTCTTCCTCAACTCTTTCTCTACCATATTTTCCTCCTTTCCTAACTTTTCTCTCTACGCCTCCTAGCAAATCCATAATATATTTGTTCCATTCTACCATTTCAATATCCTGGTTTACTCTTTTTCTTCTTTTCTCCCTCTATTTACTACCTTCCAAAAATCTTTTTCCGTCCTAACATTCTCCGCCTCTTCCTCAAACCTTTTATTCTCCTCCTCTTTCTTTTGATCACACAACTCAGTGCGCTCCTTTTTTCTCCTATATTCTTCTCCACTACTTTTTTCTTTTCTCTATTTTCTTAATTCCTTTCTGACCTCCTTCTTTTTCTCTTTACATTCTTCATCCCATCTATTTCTATCCCCTCTTTACTAACTGCTTTTTTGCTTGTGCTTTCTAATCCTGTTTTCATTTCTCCAATCACTATTTCCATCTCCTCGTCCACATTTACTTTGTCCACATTTCCCTCTCCCATTTTGATATATCTAACCTTTCCTTAGAACTGTTCGTTTCCTTCCATCGACCAGTCCTCTTTTTCTGCTCTTTTTACCGTCACTATTGGGAAAGAGATCCGAATCTAAAAAATCCCCTACCTCTAGTTTCTTTTCCTTCTCTCTTACCTCATCGTCCACTATTACATAATCAATTACCGTTCCCCTTGCTCCTAGTGAGCGTGTATATTCCCCTTCCTCATCTCCCTCTATATTTCCGTTTAAGATAAACCATCCCAACTCCTCCAAGCTCTTTAAGAAAATATTTCTCTCCCCATTCAGTCCCTGGTATACTTTACATGGATGACTTGAACATCTGTGGTTCTGGTGCAAGCAAACGTTAACTTGCTTTAAATATCGTCAAGGGGTACACGCGAGAGATTGGTATGAACTTTGGATTGGACAAATGTGCCAAGATCAATCTGAAGAAAGGAAAGATTACTGGCGTTCTCGAGGACCCTGAGCTTGTGGATATAAGTGTTATTAGACATCTTCACGCTGGAGAAATCTATACATACTTGGGCGTGTCACAAAGCCTCATTCAGGACGCAACATCAGTGAAGGAGTCTCTCGGAAGCAGATACAAGCATCTTCGACAGATTTGGTCTTCAAATCTGTCGGTGTTGAACAAGGTGTCTGTGACTAGAATGCTTACCGTCACGTATCTACTCTACTCGTTTGGGGTGGTTCGATGGATGAAGAACGAGTTTACGGCCCTTGATATCGCCACGCGTAAGATCATGCATATGCATTAGAGCTCGAATATCAATTCTTCCGTTCCGCGATTATACATTTCACGCCGTCCAGGCGGACACGGACTTCTGAATCTCCAATGTCTCATTGCCGAATTTTTCTAAATACAGCTTACATCATTGCAAATGGCAGAGATCCTCTCCTGAATATGGTCAGGAAACACGAGATGGTTGGCAAAGGAGCGTTCTTTTAAAAAGCCGCGAGCAGGCGGCCGAGACCTTGGCCTGATTTTTAACATCACACGGAAAGAAATTTAGGACAGCTGTTGCGTTCGGTGTAGTGGGGCAACGCAACTACGATTTTAACGCGAAACCAGCGCCATGTTTCGTGCAGCAGCGGCCTTAAAATGTGGTACAACGTTGCTCCCTTATATCTGGGAACACTGCTGTCTCAAAACAGAGAACGCAAACGTGCTACAGGCTGCTACAGTAGTCGATCCGACTCCTACATTTCTATGCTCGGAATGAAGAAGAGAAACCCTATTAAAATCGAAATTTTTCACGAAATTGGAGTCTTCCTATATATCTATAGTTATACATAAGTGAATTTACGCGAGGCCGAGCACGCGTGTCAACCGCGTCTCTAGAAAATAACGCAACCGTCTTACTCAGTTCTGGGTCTGTTTTTGTCCCAAAAGTTTGGCACGTCGTTTGCCCCTCTGTCGGATCGCAGCGTTCTCAAAATAAGAGAGTAGACGCCTTGAACGCAGGGCGTGCTGGCGCTCGTGTGTTTAGCTCAGTAGTGGTACGTATAAGTACCGCAGTCGCCCAAAATTTCTTTCCGTGCAGAAATGAGGAAAGTGCATTACTCCATCTAGATGCCTTACTTCTTAAAGCTGATGTAAAGAAAGCAGAGGTTAAAAAATTGCCCCAACAGCTACTCGACAAGAAAATGCACGGAAACTTTCACAGAAATGTAGAAGATCAGTCCCTGGCGAAGAGAGTAGAAATTTCCCAAGTGAGCCTACGATTTTTGATGTTGGAAGAAAAATTAAAACTAAGTATTGGAAAATAATCTACTCATTAGTATTAGAGCACGTTATACAATTTTTTGAAAACAATGCATTTGTTTATTTACAATGTCTGATTAAACATTTTTGCATCGTTCGATTAAAAAATTATTATTTCGTAAACTATTCATGAAAAATTGATGAAAATTTCAGAGAATGGTAAAAAATAAATGCATTTAACAATAAAATTCTGAAAAACGTGCCATTTGTTATTGTTGCTAATTTATATCATTTTTTTAATAAACAAATGGCGATTTAATCCTGTTCTACACACGATATTTGAAAGAAAAATTAAGTAGTGGGAAGCCTGAACGCTTAAGATCCAGAAACCGTTTCAACTTTTTTGTGCTCGTTGTTTGGATTAATGATAAATAATATCGTTTAGCGCCTCGAGCCTTGTCACAGGCTTGTACTTGCACACTTTATGCAAGTTCGAACCTATCAACTATTCGGCGACGGAGATTCGCAATAAAAAGTGCCACTTTGTCTGTCGCACACGGTTCGGATAGCGCTGACGAAAAAATTATTGTCGTTAAAAAGTCATATAAGAAACTTTTATGGTCACCTGTTTTCAAAAAGTTTCTCGGCTTTAAGTGATTTTCGGGATGGGTCGTGCAAAAGAGTGCTGCAACCCGTTAAATAAAAGTAAGCATAACTGCGTGAGAAAAAATCTTTTTCTTGTAACGGATAAATGGAATGCAGTATTCAAAAACCTCATTGGATTACATGTTTGCAATACTTGTCGACGATCGATTTACTAGAAAAAAAGACGACTTGGACTTTATGGTTTGTTTTCCTGAACATAAAAAGCAAAATGAAAAAGTTTTTGAAGAAACTCAAGAGGAAACTGATCCTGAGCAAGAAGGAAAAAGTGATCCAACGTTCCGATGTGATAATTTAGATGAAATGGAGAAAATTGAAAAAATTAACAATATACTTCGTGAATGTGGAGAACCATTCATAAAAAAAGACGTTTTTCACAAATTACGGGTAACGACAAGGAAAAGTTAAGTGCACCTTTTAATAAAGTGACAACTTACAAAAACTGTGTTGTTGACAATAATGACTCCGAAACTTCGTACATACATACGTGACATAAAAGTGGCTTTGTCTCAGCAGCCTCATCGATCGGGGAAAATACAAATTTTGACAACACTCCCGTCACATTGGACCGTCGCGAAATTTAGAAGAGAATTTGGAGTGTCTCGCCGAATCGCAACGAAAGCCAAAAAATTGAGGAACGAATCTGGGTATGGACATCGACCAAAGAAAAAAGCTGGGCGTAATCTTCCGAACAGTACTGTAAGTGCAGTGAAAAATTATTATCTTGCTGATGATAACAGCCGTGTCATTCCTGGAATGAATGATTATATATCAATCGTAAAAGACGGGAAACGGACTCAAGAGCAAAAAAGGTTACTTCTCTTCAGTGTCGTCGATTTGCATAAACTTTTTAAGGAAAAGTTTCCTAAAATACAGATATCTCTATCAAAATTGAGGCTGCTAAGGCCTCGATAATGTATTTTGGCTGGTAAAAACGGTACACATAACGTGTGCGTATGTAAAATCCATCAAAATATGAAATTGAAAATACACGGCCTAATAAAAGCACTAAAAATGAAAGGAGTCGACTTCACCGATACATATCACGATTTTATCAAGAATTCAGTTTGTGAAAATGCATCATCGGATTGCTTTTTTACTGTTTGTGAAAATTGTCTCAAAACTGAGTTTGTTATTGAAGAATTAAGAATTCTTCTCGAAGAAAATGATGTGAAGGAAGTAAAATTCAGTCAGTGGGCCAGCACCGACAGTTAGTTTATCACACATTTATTTATAAATAGGTCTCCTTTATTTATATTTTCCATACCACTTTTTTTTACAATTTCTTTTTTGGATTAAAGATACGAAATTTTAGAAGAAACTGAAAGCAAGGACGAATTTTTTACCCGTTTAGCCGAAAAATTGCCGGTTCTTATAAAGCACGATTTTCTTGCAAAGTCGCAAGCTTCGTATTTTAGCCAAAAGAAGAATGAAATCATAGAAGGAGAATTTGTTATAAGCATGGATTTTGCAGAAAATTGCACGCTTTATGTGCAAAATACAATCCAGGGCCATCATTGGGCAAATACTGAAGCCACTCTCCATCCGTACGTAATATATTACTGCCAAAATAGAAAACAAAAGCACGACAGTTTCGTCATTATTTCAGAAAAATTGACTCTCGATAGGAGCGCAGTTCATTTATTCAATTTGAGAGTTATTCAGTACTTGAAAAAAAAAAATTTTGGATTAAAGTGTCAACATTTTTGTTTAATTTTCCGATGGGGTTGCATCGCAGTATACAAATAAATTCAATTTCATTAATCTTACGAAACATCAAGCAGATTTTGGGATTAGTGCTCAGTGGAATTTTTTTGCGACCTCTCACGGTAAGGGGGCTTGTGACGGTATCGGAGGGACTGTCAAGAGACAAGAAAGATCAAGTTTTTCACATTCATCAGGTGATTCTTCTACAGTATCTGGCTATGGCTCTAATTCTGAGTGAGTGATTGCTGACATTAGTACTTTCTTTAGGAATATCTTGATTATAGTGTCGTGATTGATTATAGTGTCGTGATTGATTTTAATTCGATGATAAATGTATCTCTTCAGAAAGTTAACAGCGAATTTCTGAATTTAGACCACAGATTCGTATTCACCGACAGCAAAAAAAACCCCGAGTAACCATTTTTAGTTGAAACGATGAACTTTTTGAATTTGGCCAAAACTCTGGGTCGCCTGGCCCATAGTGCACTGATGAAGCATTCATGGGCGTCATAGGAGTAATCATTAGCAAAAAAATAAAAAGTCCAGACGACGTTATATACAATCGCCAGCAACTTTTTCATACAGAGGAATTTTATGTACTACCAGAGATGGTACTCTACTCTCGCGTCTCGCTGCGTTAGCTGTCGGCAAGGAAGTTTTCACGTCCAGACTTATCAATGTTTCGTTAGTGATCACGATTTTTACAAGAAATCTGTATAATCATCGGGGTTGGCAACGACCGATCCGAGAAGATTTTTTTCACATACAGTAAAATAAAAATTCACTCTATCAATCTAAGGTAGCCCCTCAAATTCAGAATTTTAACGCTACTTAGACTAGATGGAATTATGAATTTTATTAACGTTAAATGTTCTGTGGAAAAATATCCTCTTTCGCTCCGCTGGGAATCGAAACACAGGTCTTCCAATTATCGGTCGGGTGCTCTTATGCACCACTACGCTACTGGAGAGATCGAAAGAATAATCTTTTTTCACAGATACGCTATAAAACAAGATGTTCTTGAAACGCAGGTCATGAGTTACAAGAAATCTGTATTATCATTGGGGTTGGTAACAACCGATTAAAATATTTTTTTCACACACACTGAATATGAATATTCATAACAATTTTGAATAATAACATGAATATGAGTAATTATGAAATCCTAATGGAAAATTAATTTAACATAATTTGTTTTATATATACTTTTGTAAAGAGTATAGAAATCATTTATTGCAGCACGATCCACTTCGACGCCATCAAGAGTAACTTAGAGATCCTCGAAATACACACATCTTTTTTATTTACACCAATTCTTTGTACATTTGCAATTACATTCCATAATCTTAGACTTCTCACCGCTATAGCTTTTTTTTCGTTTTTGATAAAAGTTCTTTTAAATTTTCTTTGAATTTACTGTTATATACAGTTGACTACGTTCTCCATCGTTAATTTTATACCTCAACTAATGCACCGTTCTGCTTTGACAACTGACTACGTAATGATGGAACTTATTTGCCTTTAATCATTCCAGAATTTACAACAAGGTATTCCCAAATCAAAACAAAGATCTTAAGCTAAATTATGTATAATTCTCAAATTTGAATAATATACTAGAGTTCTACTATCTGTAATATTTTTATCACATAATGTCAATGCAATTATATTGGAGGGTACAGAGATCTTTTCCCCGAAAATTTCATTGTTCTAGTTTTTTTTTGGTTTGATTTAAGATGAAAAACCGAGTGTGCCGATGCAAGAATAGCAGCACACAGGCTTTGAGCATTATTATCATTACTAAAGTCCGGTCGAAAGGTATAGGCCCTTCCCTTTTTTTGCTTACAACTCGCACAAAAAAAAATCTCTGAAACATCTAATAAAAAACATCTGAAAGCCTCAAGTCTTCCGAATGCAGCAATATGTTCACCTTTGTCCTAACAAAATTTTTGCAATAGTTAGAGAGCAAAACGTTCCAAAAAAGAGGGTTTTTCGGCCTCCTTTTTCAAGGGTCTACTTTGACCTGTTGTCATTCGATTTCAGTGCAATAATTAAATTGATGATAAAATCATTCTTACTCAAGAGATATAATTTTGAATATTACTGACTTTAATCAGTCTGGGCGCGTGACCAACACAGCGGGACAAGTGGCAGCAAAAAAGTACCCTTTCTGTGACAATAGTAATTCCAGAAGCAAGGCATCTTCAAGACG
>CAKNWT010190769.1:0-10906 GCA_932066315.1 Andricus coriarius
TTTAACATGATTCAAAATTTTTCTACATTATTTTTAAAATTCCTGGAAAATTAAAAAAATGTCATTAAAATCTTTCAGATTCCTTTCCGCAAATTTTTGAAATCTCTTTAAATGTTTTGAAATCTTCTTAAATATTCTTTCAAAACTGGTTTTTCAAAATCAAACATCGTTTAAAATTTTTCGAGGAGTTTTATGAAATTTTTTTTTTATTTTTTAGAAACCTTTCAAAAATCTAGATTAAAAGAATTATTTGACATCTTTTCAAGTCTTAAACTATTTTTGTATCTTTTCAAAACTTCTAAATATCCTTTAAACTTACTCGAATTTTTTTATAAATTTTTGAAATCTTGCTAAATTGAAAAATTTTGCTTTAAAATTTTAGAAATTATTGGACCTAATTTGAAATCATTTGAAATCTCTTCTGATTTTCGATTAAAATTTACTTAAAAAAAATCATTTGAAGTTTTCCCAGTAATCTTATGAAATCTTCAAAAATTTACATTTTCCTTTATAGTCATTTATAATAACAAATATATTAAACGAATGTCCCAATTGAATGGTTTTTTCTGGAAAAAAGTTTTGAAATATTTGTCTGCTAATTAAATGACTAATTCTGATTTATAATAACAATTAGTATAAAAATCGATATGTTAGGCTAATAATTAAATATACGATTGTTATAAACAAGTAATTTAACAAATACAAAACTGTAACAGTTGAATATTTCTCTAATAATTTGTTTATAAAAATCATTATTCAATTAGAAGAAATAAATCTTGATAGAATGTCAATATTAGCTTACTTTCAAGAATATTTAATTGAAAAATTGACTTTTTCGAGGAAAAGCCGTTGAATTGGGACATTTTGTTTTCAACAGATTTCAATATATTTCGAGATATTTCGATACATTTCGATATAATTCGAGAGACTTCGAGATAATTCGAGAGATTTCGAGATTTTTTTCTGTAGGAGATTTATTAAATAGGATTAGTATGTTTTTAATTTAAAAAATGTTTGAATTTTCTAAAATGATATATTAGAAGAGAAACAAGCTTCACCTATTAACATAATGAATCTGTAATCGAAAATCAACATTTTTTGTGGGTAGACGTTGAAACCGAGAAGAATACATTTTTTTGGCATTTTGATTTTGATGATATTATAAACGTACAAAAACAATAATTATATTAAATTTTTTCAAAAAAAGTAATTTGCCACGTTTTTCAAAATTATAACATCGTTTTCTTCTTATAATAAGAATATCGCACGACAAAAAATAATTTAAAAAAAGTATTGAATATTCTGCAAAAAATTTTTTTTTCTATATCGGATCCACTTACACGAGATATTTATCTCCAATCTTGCAAGGCCTAAAAATAAAAATAAGTTTAACACGCCGTCAGTATTTACCGGTATTTACAGAATTAGGTAAATACTCATGGTGCGTAAATTTGATTGCGCCTGATTTTCTTACCTTGGTCGTGCAACATGACGCAATTAAGAGCTTTTTATTATTTTAATTATTATCGCCTTTTGAAAAAATATTACATTGGATTTCGATATAAAAATTGTGCTTTAAAAAATTTCAAAACGTGTGTCGTTTCTCAGTGAGAAATTATTTCTAGAATTATTTGAATGTCATCTTTGTCAACATCTTCATAGAAAGTAGAAATTTCATGAGTACAAAGAGATGCATCGATTTTGAAAATTCCAAACCTAATTTTGGAAATTATATTTTCTCCTGTTTTCTTCTAATTTTTGAAGATAACAAATTTTGTTGAATATCACTAGATATTTGTTGAAAACTTTTAAATAAATAATAAAAAAATATATTTTTGATTTAAAATTAATTTTCTTTATCTGAAAATGTAACTTTTTGGTTAAAAATTCAACTGCTCAGTTGAAGATGAACTTCTTGGCTAAAGATTCAGATGTTTTGTAGAAACATTTTTTTTCCTCTTGAAAGTTTAAATACTTGGTAGAATTTGGCAGGAAATTAAACCGTTATGTAGAAAATATGTTTCTAAACATTTTAATTTCAGTTTTTAAGTAAAAATTTGATGAGTTCATTTTAGATTAACAATAAAAATTTTGTTAGTTTAGAAATTCAAATAATTGATAGAAAATGTATAAAATTTCCTTTTTCGTACAAAATTAATTTTCTTGAAAGATCATTTTTTTAAATATCAGATTCACTCAGACATGATTTGTTATCTTAAATCTTGTCAAGACGTGAAAATAAAAATAAGCGTGACTTGTAGTCAGTAATTACGAAATTAATTCAATATTCATATTTCGTAAATATGATTGTGTCCACTTTCCTTATCTTCGTTATTCAACATGACGCAATTAAGAATTTTTTATTATGTCAATTGCTGTCACCTTTTAAAAAAATATCAAGTTGTATTTGCATATGATAATTATTCTTTGATCTTACAGAAAACATATTCACAAATTACTAAGAAAAAATAGCAATACTTTTCTTATCCAGAATTAATTTTTCGAATTATTCGAATGTTCTGCAGAATCTTTTACTTTCTTTACCTAATTTTATATATATTTAAAAAATTTGTACAGAATATTTTTTACCGATTCTTCGACTGCCTCATTTTCCACAATGATATCTGAAAATTACTAATAAGAAGATTAAATTTTAGAAATAACAATTTTATGATATTTTAAGATTTTTTAATTTTTGATCCCTTAACGAAAATAATAATATAATTTACTTTTATAGTTCTACTCGTAATAATTATAACTGAATTTTAATTTCTTTTTCACTTTTTGTTCAATTTTTAATTAGAAAGAAAGTTCATTATTGTCAAAAAACATAAGTGTTCAAACAATGTATTATTATTGTTAATAATATTCTCTTAGAATAATGCTAGAAAATTTCAGTTTTTTCTGAAATTTTCAACTTTTTGTTCACTTTTCACTTGGAGTGAGTTAAATAATTAATTAATGTTAACAAAATTATTTGCTCAAACAATTTATTATTATCATTAATATTCTATTTGAATAATGCTAGAAAGTTGTGGTTTTTCTGAAATTTACAACTATGTGTCTACTTTTCATATATAGGGAGTTAATAATTAATTCAGTTTAGCAAAAATAATTATTTAAACAAATGATTATTGTTTTTAACTATCTTCTTCTTCATTAATGCAATATAGTTACGGTTTTTTATATAATGTTTAACTTTTTACCCACTTTTTACTTAGTAAAGTAATAAATAATGCAAGTTCACAAACGTAGTTGTTTAAACAATTTATAATTGTTTATAACTATCTTCTGTTAGATAAGTGCTGAAAAGTTGCAGTTTTTTTCTAAACTCTTAAACTTTTTGTCCACTTTTAACTTAGTGAGTTAATAATTAATGCAAGTTAACAAACATGCTTATTTAAACAATTGATTATTCTTTACAACTATATGCTCTGAGAGTAATCCTAGAAAGTTAATTTTTTTTATATCTTTAGTTTTGCTTTGACTTTTTAGTTATGAATCAATAATAAGTGAACCTCAACAAGAATCATTTTTTGAATAGCATTTTCCTTTTATTAAGTGAATTATTTTCGCTTCTTCCCCAATGTTTAAAAAAATTGATTTAAACAAAAAAGCTATTTGACACAAGATGCAAACAGAAATGGAATAATGAGAAGTGGGTGGGAGAACTAGCTGTGCAAATGACTTGTAAAAGTAAAATTTGGAATTGAACATATTTTGATATCAGCCAAACTCTAGCAAAATATATTTACAAAAAAGAAAGATATTGTTTAAAATAAGTTTTTTTGTAATGTTTATTTATCATTTGATCATAACTAAAAAGGCAAAGCGAAGTTAAACGTTTTAGAAGAAACGGCAACTTTCTAGCACTTATCTAAAAGAAAGTAGTTATAAACAATAATGAATTGTTTAAAAAACTATTTTTATTAACTTGCATTAGATATTCCCTCACTAAGTGACAAGTGGGAAAAAAGTTAAGAAATTCAGAAAAAACCGCACTATCTGGCAATAAAATAGAAGAAGATAATTAATAATAATAATTTGTTTAAACAATTATTTTTTCTCAAATTAAATAATTGTTAAGTAACTACAAGCGAAAAATAGACAAATAGTTAAAAATTTCAGAATAAAACGCAAATTTCTATCCTTGAGCAAAGAGAATATTATCAACAATAATAATAAATTATTTAAACAATTATTTTTGTTAACTTGAATCAATTATCACTTCACTCTAACTGAAAAATCGACAAAGGTTAAAAAATTCAGAAAAAAGCGCAATTATCTAGTATTCATATAGAAGAAGATAGCCATACACAATAATAATTTGTTTAAATAATTATCACTCACTCTAAGTGAAAAGTGAACAAAAAGTTCAAAATTTTAGAAAAAACCGTAATTTCTAGCATTATTCAAAGATAATATTATCAACAATCATACTAAGTTTTTAAAACAATTTCTACATTTATGCATTATAGTAGAAAAAATTGTAAATAAATATAATTCTAATTTGAAACAGGAATGTTGGAAATGAATTTAATTGTGACTTGGCATAGGGAATTTTCTATAAGAATTATAATTTTAAAATTGGACGGGAAATAAATAAATGAAATATAAGAAAAAAATCCGTGAAGAATTTTAATTTTGACTTTGGAACAGGGAATTTTGTAAGGAATTATAATTTGACCTGATACAGGTCATTTTTAACATGAAACGGGATAAATTGGAAAATAATTTTAATTATGATTTATAAAAAGGAATTTTACGAAAACGAATCTTTGTTTGAAGTCAGAATTCGCCAAATTTTGAAAATTCCTGGTTCAAAATTAAATTTTGTTTAAATTTAAAAATTATTTTTTTTACAAACAAGAATTTGCCAGAATTTTAAACATTATTTTTACAAATTTTAGATAGAGGGAGCCACTATATTTTTAAATTATAGTAGAAAATGATGCGAATAAATATAATTCTGATTTGGAACAGGAATTTTGGAAATTAATTTTATTGTGACTTGCTGTAGGGAATTTTCTAGAATATGAGGTTAAACATCAAACAAATAAATGAAATATAAGAAAAATTTTTCCCAAAGAATTTTTATTTGGAATTTAAAACAGGGAATTTCATAAAGAATTATAATTTTGTCTTGGAGCAGGTAATTTTTGTTCCAAGTCAAAATTCGTGAAATTTTGAGAACTCCTGGTTCAAAATAAAAATTTATTTAAATTTGATCATTCTTTTCTTTTTGCAAATAAAAATTTGCTAGAATCTTGAACTTTTCTCTTCAAAATTTTAGAAAATGGGAGTTATTATAATTTTGAATCATAATAGAAAATATTGTTAGCAAATATAATTCTTATTTGAAACCGAAATTTTTGAAACAAATATAATTGTGACTTGGTATAAGCAATTTTCATAAAGAATTATACTTTTCAGTTTTGACGGGAAATAAATAAATAAAATATAAAAAAACAAAGAATTATAATTTTGACTTTCGAACAGGGAATTTCGTAAAGAATTATAATTTGCTTTGGGAACCGGCAATTATTCTAATTATGATTTATAAAAAGGGAATTCACAAAAACGATCCCTGTTTCGATTCAGAATTGGAAAATAATTTGTTCCAAATCACAATTTATAATATATATTTGACTTGGAACAGGAATTTTGGGAATATATTTTAATTATTGTGACTTGGTATAGGGAATTTTCTAGAAGAATTAAAATTCCGAAGTTGGACCGGAAATAAATGAATAAATAACAATTTTTTAAAGAATTTGCGTAGAGAATTTTAATTTTGAAGTAGGGAATTTCGTAATGAATTAACATCTTATCTTCGAAGAGCTAATTTTTGACATAGAACGGAAAAATTGTAGAAAATAATTTTAATTCTGATTTATAAAAAGGAAATTTACGAAAATCAAAATTAGTTTGAATTTAAACATAATTTTTTTTTGCAAACAAAAATTTGCCAAAATGTAAAACTTTTCTCTTCCAAATTTTAGAAAAAGGGAGTAACTGCAACTCAAAATCATAATTTTTTTTAAATTTTGAATCATTCAAATCTTTTGAACTCTTTGAAATTGACCAAGAAATGATAACAATTGACTGGGAAATGCCCGGAAATTTAAAATCATCCATCAGATAGCCACCCTGCTTATGAAGTGATATCAATGCTTCAAAAATATCTGATTTTACACATTTTATCTTCTAGGAAGGACATTTTTGATTCTCAGATATAAAACATTTTTGCTTCAATTTCCATTTGCTAAAAATTACGAGAAAGCCATAAAAGACGATATTACGCTGCATTAAATGTTATGCACGTTCTTTAATGCGAATCAGTGTCGAGAGCAGAAAAATGTCATAAAATGGAATCACTTTCAAAATTCAAAGAGACGAATCGAGGAAAAATTTCCAGAAGGATTCGTAATTTTATTTATGAGAGTAGCATTTCATACAGACTAGGGAATTCAAAAATAAAATAATGATAACTTTTTTTTTATAAGTAAAAATTTGTTATGTTATTGATGAAAAATTCGTACAAACATGTAAAATTATTAAATTCAAAAAATTGGTTTTGGTTTTTTGAAGAGCATAAATAAATTACATAAATTACAATTGACAATTATAAGTATAATCACCATTGATGATTACATAATTTTTAATTGTGAATCTTCAAAATTGCATAATTTTTAATTCTAACTTTTGATGAGTTTCAATTGAAAATTATTCAATTTTAAAGATGTGTAAACAAAAATTCGTAAATTTAGGTTATTTTGAAGATCAAGAGTCAAGTTTTTAATTCCAAATTGAAGAAATTTCGAAAGTAAATTATCAAAATTACCAAACTTTTTATTGTTGAATTTTAAAAATGCATGTTTAAAGATTTTCCATTTAAACTTCTAAAATTTTAAAGATTTACATTCGAAAATCCTCAATTTTTGAAAATGTAGAATTGCAAATTAAAATTAAACTTTCAATACTTTTATTTTAATGTTTTGTAATTTGGAACGTTTTTAAAAAATAGTTTACTTTTGAAGGTCCCCAATTGAATATTCTTCAATTTGAACAATTTACAATTCACAATTAAAAATTCTTTAATTTTAAAGATGTATGAATAAAAATTTGTAAATTGGGATGATTTTGAAGATCAACAGTGAAGTTTTCAATTCTATATGTTTCAAATTGAAGAAATTCTGAAAGTAAATCATCAAAATAACCAAAATTTTAATTGCCAAACTTAAGAAATGCATAATTTTTAATTAAAAGTGATTAAATTCAAAAAATATTCTATTAAAAAAGTTTACACTTTAAATATCTACCATTTTCAAGATTTACAATTGAAAATTGTCGAATTTTGAAAGTGTAGAATTGCAAATCGAAATTAAATTTCCAAAATTTGTATTACACAAGTTTGTAATTTGGAACGTTTTTTTAAATAGTTTAATTTTGAAGATTCACAATTGAATACTCTTCAAGTGTAGTGATTTGAAATTTAAAATTCTTCAATTTTAAAGATTTGCAATTTAAATTTCTTCAATTTTAAAAGCCTTTAGTATAATATTAAATAAATACTAAATTTTCAACGTTAAAAACTCTGGAATAATTTGCAATATTTCATATTTTCAGAATTAATATATTTTAATTTTAAAGCTTCACAATTCAGAGTTCTACAATTTTGAAGATTTTCAAATAGTAATTCTTGAATTTTAAAAATACAGAATTGGAAATTAATCAATTTTCAAGATTTAAATTTCAAGGGTATGTAATTTTGAACGCTTTTCTGGAATAGTTTAGTTTTTAAGATTTACAATCAGAAATTCTTTAGTTTAGTATATTTGCAATAGAAGACTCTCCAGTATTGAAATTGAAATTCATTCAATTTTATAGATTTTCAATTTAAAGATGAGATAAAATATTGCAATTTAAATGACGAGAATTTGATATTCCAATTGAAATAAAAAATGTTATCTTTGAGTGAAATTGAAACAACTTCATATGAAAACAGAATTCTTTAAAATGTTTTATAAAATAATGAGGGCAAAGTCAATAAATGAGTTTCAAGATTATTATTATTATTATTAATTTTGCGTTATAATCGCTATGAGAACAATTGAGCCGTTCTCTAAAAAAACCACATAAGTCGACTTGGGCTTTGTCACAAAATTGCCGAAGAAACTTTTCAAACTGTATTTTTACAAACTAAAAACGATATTTTATGTGTTTTAAAATGTTTTCACAATCTGCAAAATGTATTTTTTGGTTTGTAAAAACACATTTTAAAATGTTTCATTGACAATTTCCTGCCGAAACCTAATTCGACTTACAAGGAGAGGTCGCGGGATGTGCGTCGCTGATTTGACTGGGGCTTTACATGATGAAAGTACATCAAAATCCATTAGGTGCGTATTTTTTCTTTCGACCCAGTGGGCCTTAGTTTCCGAAATATCGATTTCCGAATCTCAACTTGCATTTTCGATTTGTTTTTTTTTTTTTTTTTAGTTAGGAATGAACCACTTGGACGGTTAAATAAATAGGATAATATTTAGAGGTCGCTTTTCGCGTATTTGTCTGCTTTTACAGAAAACACCATTTAACCGTTCTTCAAAGAAACAAACTAACAAGGAGAGGTCGCGGGATGTGCGTCGCTGATTCAACTGGGGCTTCACATGATAGAAGTAGATGAGAATCCACTGAATGCGTATTTTTTTCGATAAAATGGGCCATAGTTTCCGAGATATAGAGTTCCGAATCTCAACTTGAATTTTCGATTTCTTTTGTAGTTTTTATTTAAGAATGAACCACCTAGGAGGAGCAATAAATTGGATATTATTTAGAGGTGGCTTATCGCGTATTTGTCTGTTTTTAAAGAAACCGCTATTGAACCGGTCTCTAGAAAACCCAACTAAAAAGGAGAGGTCGCAAGATGTGCATCGCTGATTCGAAATGGGCTTTACATGGTGAAAGTACATCAAAATCTATTAGGCGCGTATTTTTGTTCGATCCAGTGGGCCTTAGTTTCCGAAATATCGAGTTTCGAATCTCAACTTGCATTTTTGATTTGTTTGTGTTTTTTTTAGTTAGGAATGAACCACTTGAAAGCTTAAATAAATTGGATTATATTTAGAGGTCGCTTTTCGCGTATTTGTCTGCTTTTACAGAAAACGCCATTGAACCGGTATCTAGAAAACCCAACTAACAAGGAGAGGTCGCAAGATGTGCGTCGCTGATTCGATTTGGGATTTATATGGTGAAAGTACATCAAAATCCATTAGATGCTTATTTTTTCTTTCGATCCAGTGGGCCTTAGTTTCCGAAATATCGAGTTCCGAATCTCAACTTGCATTTTCGATTTGATTTTTTTTTTTAGTCAGGAATGAACCACTTGAAAGCTTAAATAAATTGGATAATACTTAGAGGTCGCTTATCGCGTATTTGTCTGTTTTGGCAGAAAACGCCATTTAACCGGTCTTCAGAGAAACCCACTAACAAGGAGAGGTCGTGGGATGTGCATCGCTGATTCGACTGGGGCTTCACATGATGGAAGTACATGAAAATCCATTGAGTGCTATTTTTTCGATAAAATGGGCCATTGTTTTCGTGATATCGAGGTCTGAACCTCAACTTGAATTTTCGATTTTTTTGTAGTTTTTATTTAAGAATAAACTACCTGGAAGAAGAGATAAATTGGATAATATTTAGATGTCGCGTATCGCGTATTTGTATGCTTTTACAGAAAACGTCATTGAACCGGTCTCTTGAAAAATCAACTAACAAGGAGAGGTCGCAAGATGTGCATCGCCGATTAGACTGGGGTTTCGCAGGGTGAAAGTATGTCAAAATCGATTAGGTGCGTATTTATTCTTTCGATCTAGTGGGCCTTAGTTTCCGAAATATCGAGTTCCGAATCTCAACTTGCATTTTCGATTTGCTTTTGTTTTTTTTTTTGGTTGGGAATGAACCACTTTGAAGGTTAAATATATTGGATAATATTTAGAGGTCGCGTATTTGTCTGTTTTTACAGAAAACGCCATTGAACCGTTCTCTAGAAAAACAAACTAACAAGGAGTGTTCGAGAGATATGCGTCGCTGATTCGGCTGGGACTTCACATGGTAAAAGTGCATGAAAATCCATTGTGTGCGTATTTTTTTTATATAAAATGCGCTATAGTTTCCGAGATATCGAGGTCCGAATCTCAACTTGAATTTCCGATTTGTTTTGTAGTTTCTATTTAAGAATGAAACACCTGGAAGGAGAAATAAATTGGATAATATTTCGAGGTCGCTTATCGCGTATTTTGTCTGTTTTTACAGAAATCACCATTTAACCGGTCTTCAGAGAAACAAACTAACAAGGAGAGGTCGCGGGATGTGCGTCGTCGATTCGACTGGGGCTTCACATGATGGAAGTACATTTGAGTGCGTATTTTTTCGATAAAATGGGCCATAGTTTTCGAGATATCGAGGTCCGAATGTCGACTTCAATTTTCGATTTTTTATTTAGATTTTATTTAAGAATGAACCACCTGAAAGGAGAAATAAATTTGATAATATTTAGAGGTCGCTTATTGCGTATTTGTCTGTTTTTAAAGAAAACGCCATTGAACCGATCTCTAGAAAAAAAAACTAACAAGGAGAGGTCGCAGCATGTGCGTCGCTGTTTCGACTTGGGGTTTACATGGTGAAATTACATCAAAATCTATTAGGTGCGTATTTTTTCTTTCGATCCAATTTTCCAATTTTCCCAGATATCGAAGTCCGAATCCCACCTTCCATTTTCTTTTGCTTTTTGCAATATTTGGTTAAGAATGAACCAACTGGAAGGAGTAATAAATTGGATATTATTTAGAGGTCGCTTATCGCGTATTTGTCTGTTTTTACAGAAAACGCCATTGAACCGTTCTCT
>CAKNWT010190777.1:0-11779 GCA_932066315.1 Andricus coriarius
CGTGTGAAGGGCGTGCAGTGCGGCGTAATAGAAAAGTGAGGTTTCAAAGGTGATTTAGAGCGCAACTTCTAAGCAATTTTCAAATTTTTAAATAAACCACTTACATTAAATTCAAAAGATATCTGCAAGAGCCGATTTTTGAAATGATTATTTTTTGTTTAAACTATTGGTTCAATGATAATCGTAGACTTCAGCGTGATTACTGCTCTCAAGAAACGGGAAATAGAGTTTTTTTCATGAACTATGTTGTTATTGAATTAAAATGGAGAAGGACCGATCTTCAGGGACGGCAGTCTACAATAAAAGTTCCTAATTGCTTGATCAAATTGCAGTATGTGACGACTGGAACTTGGGGACGAACACACAAGTCAATGAGTATACATATTGATAGAAATATAAACCAATTTATTTAACAATAGATAAACGAAGATGCAAGAGGGTTGAAGAATAGATGAGCTAGTTTTCGGACCGGAACAGGTTAACTCAATTGGTACTCCAGTTAGAAAAAAGCAGCTAGTTGAACTTTCCCACAGATAAAGGAGGATTGGAGGGACGAGAAAGAAATGATTAGAAAAGGCTACTTTGGACTTACCGCTATTTATTCTCCATCCTGGTTGAGAACTTTGTGAATCTGAAACCTTGACTAAGGGCTTAATATCCCTTGGATAATTTGGGTAGAACACTGAACTGGCAACTGTTGGTACCATACGCTCAGGAAAAAAAGTTTAGCTAATTAGACCAAAAATACTACCCCTTGGCTTCAAAAACTACCCTTTATAGGGTTTAAAATATTATATCTTGATTTTTATAGAATTTATGCGTTATTCATTGGATTTCTTGGTACGTAAATGACTTAAAAATATACAGGAAAATGACAAATTATTGTTTCTCAGAAAATTACCCTTATAATAAACAGGGGAACCTTCTTAACTTCAATAACATGCTGAACAGATGAAATTAAATGAAAGTATAGCGTTTTTTCAGGCACTAGAAATATATCGCTTTCAAACTTAACTTTTATTTGAGAAGTGAAAATATTGCGAATTTTTACCCGAAGTTAAATGTTTATTGAATATGCGATTAGTACTTATATCTCAGCTGACCGTATTTCGAGAAATCTATTAAGTTAACCATAAAAATAAGCGATCCTGATAAAAATAAAATTAAAATATCCTCAAGAGAGAATCTTGAGGGAAACAAGCTACCCTCAAATCAAGATGTTTTGAGAATGGTTTAGTACCATCTATCTTAGGAAAAACATTACATACAAGTGCCACGTAAGTATAGTTTGTGCGAAACAATGTTAAATAAGCAATGAAACATCCACGTATTGTAAATAATTGACGTCGATATCTAGATGTGTTGTCGATCAAGCAATAGGGTTCTGCGATAAGGCGAAAATTCCTGTGCGAGAAAAACATCGTTGTGTTAAAAAATTGATTGAACTACATAAAACCTGGAAAGTCCTTAACAAGAAAAGCGAGCGCAGTTCAAGTGTTTTTTAAGGGGAAAAAAAAACGAACCGGCGCGATAATTTGAATAACCTGTTCGACATAGTTTACGGTGACGCTCTTCCGCGGATTAGGGTAGAAAAAGCGAGGAAATTTTTAATTTCACAAAAAGAAAAGGGTCGTAATGGAGTTATAGTGTTGGAGTGAAGCGTTAAGGCATCTTATGATATATCCTTTCCTCATTCTACACATTTATCAATTTCTTGAATGTCATTTGAAAGCTACAGTCATAATGAAAAAATGTATGACGGTAAAGGAAATGGTGATTTCAATGTACATCGTGTCAAGTACAGCAGAGAATTTAGGGCACAACATAGGTAACTTAAAATACTAGTTTTCTAAAATATAGTTCAATACATAATATATTTTCAAGAAAGCTTCATCATAAGTTGTTTTTAGATTATTTGAATTTAAGTAAAAGCACCATAGCAGAAGTCACAAACGAAGAACGATTGAAGTATGCTTCTGAATTAAAGGAAAGTTTTAAATTAGAACAGAGATTACAATTACACTGGGATGGAAAACGTGTTTTATCATTGACTGGAAAGAAAAAGGTGGAACGATTGCCTGTTTTAGTACCTAGCGCTGGTGAATTCAAATCTTGGGTGTGCCACAGATGGAGTCTGGTATCGATCTTGCTCAAGCTTCTGCTGAGGCAGAGGGTGTTGAATCATGGGACATTGTTGACAGTATAGTAGGATTACGCCTTGATACGTTCAGTGTTAACACTGATAGAGTTCAGGGGACATGCGTATGTTTGGAACAGCACTTTCAAAAAGATTTGCTGTACTTTGCTTGCAGACATCATATCACTGAAATAATGCTCGAAAGTGTATGCAAAGAATGTCTTGGTCCAACACTTGGACCAGAGACTTCATGATTTAAAAAGTTTAGTGAAGCGTGGGAATCTTTCGATCAGACAAGATTCGAAAATGGTATAAAGGACAAGCAAATACTTTCGAAACTGTGAATAGAACAGGACGACCTAATTCAATTTGCAAATTAGCAGTTACACGAAAATTATCAACCCCGTGATGACTACCGTGAATTACTTGAGATCGCCATAATTTTATTAGGAGATGTTCCAGTTCGGGGACTATGGCGATTGCCATTTTATTGCCTGAAAATTTTGATGTTTCGAAATCAGTATACGTTAACATCTATCGAAACCGAAGCCATTAGGGAATCGTTCCTTTTTGTGATCAAAATTCACACCCGATTTTGGTTTGAAGCTCCTTTGGCGGTTGCTGCTGCATGCAATGACTTACATTTAATACAAAATTGGTGAATTACTAGTCCATCAATGCCAAAATATCAAAAGTTGCTTGTGAAAAGTTTTGAAGGGCACTTGTAGTATCTCGAAGAGGAACTTGTGGCCATGGCATTCTTTAATTCTAGAATTTTACTCGAACAGAAAAGGGCAATGGTTGTTGCGATTAAAAATGCGAGAAGGCTCAGAAGAACCCGCAAAACATCTTTCAGGTCAAAATCTGACAAATTTTGCGAAGAATGATACTGAAGATTTAGTTACTTCAAAAGCACTTCGATTTTTCGATATTTTGAAATTGAATTCGACATTCATGAACGCAGATCCTGCTCTCTAGGTTGTTAGTAAACACTACCTTGAGGCTTTCACCGTCGTTAGTACATTAAAAGTTGTCGATGACGCTGCAGAAAGAGCTGTGGCTTAATGCAACGATTCAACCGGTCGTTGACTAAAAGTGAGAATCAGCTGCAGACACTTTATCTGGGAATCCAAGCACACATTACAGAATTTCCTGCATATGATAAAAATATCCTTCGAAATGAAAGATACATTCAGTAAAAAAATTGAATCAAGGAAAAATCTTAGAAACCTCACATCCCGTCTGTAAGCTTGATGTTTTGTGTAAAATTGACGTTTTTAGAAGAATTAAGAAATGGTTTAATTTCTTAAATGAGGGGCTGATAGCAAAAGCGGACTAAGAAAAGAGTCGAAGCAAAAGCGGGTTCATTATTTCTCAGCACAAGAACGAATTAGCCCCCGCGCTATGGGCAAACACGATTTAAAGATTTAACTCGTTTTTGCCCGTAGCGCGTGGACTAACGCATTTTTGCCCGCACTTATATTTCGATTCGGTTCAACTCCAACCGAACTCTTGATTCGTTTTTGGCTACACTGATATTTTCGTTTCGTTCGTGCCTGGACGATCGAGAATAAATAAACTTGATGGGTTTATCTCCATTAAAGCTCAAGCGCAACATCAACGATTTTTCAGAAGAGTAAAAAAATTCGAATTTTTAATCTTGAAGAAACAAATGTATACTCTAAAAGTACATCAATCCTGAATTCATGCCTGAAAAGTTAGATTGGAAAATTATATTACATTAAAAAAAATTAGTGATAATTATCAAAAAAATTAATTTTATTTTTAATAGGCATAATATTTTGCAAAATGAATTATCATTACCATGGGGCCCTAGAAATAATTGGGTTCCCATTGCGTAGAATTGCAAAACTAAAATAGGGATATTCCAATGACAATCGACAGTTATTATTTTTAAGAACAATTTTTAAAACAAATTTGTATTATCTCATGTATTTATGAACTAAATAATTCCACTTTTCACCCAGGAATTAACAGCCAATTCAATTATCAACTATTTCTTGCTATTATTCAATAACAATCAATGATTATTTAATCAAAATTTATTAACAAATTAAATTTCGGGCTATTTGCAACAATAGTTAATCGTTATCCAAGTTTCTAAAAAAGTTACCAAATTAATTATTAACAATTGATCAAGTTGAAAAATAAAGTTTAAATGATGGAAAATGGCCAGATAATAAATTCTTCCATTGAGTCTGTTTAAAGAATCATAAATTTTAATTATTGGTTATATGGAATCGTTGAGAAATCATTGGCTATTAATTATTCATGAAAGAGAAGCGGAATTTTTTCTTTATAAATAGGGCATTATTTCGCAACTGCAGTATCCACACAAAAAAAAGTTGTCTGCGCGAAGTCAAACTTGGTCAAAGTCTATTAATAATAAATTATTATAATAATATAATAACAATATTAAGATCAAAATAATTATAAATTATAATAATTATAAATAATTTTTGCGAGTTTTAATTCTTCTATTTGGTAATAGGAATTTTTTTTGATACAGGTTTCATAGGTTTTTGTATGCCCTTTCCATTGATCAGAAACATTTTTTGAAATGAATAGTATTTAGCCTTCAAAAACAAAAACCGAAAACAAATTTTTTTTAGGAAGAAAATTAGAAATACAATATTAACAAGTCAATCTGTGCAAACATTTATTTTTGAAAAAAAACTCAGAAACATTGTGAATCATTGCAAAACTCATATTTTATCATCTTATCTCAAATGAAAGTTTAAGTTTCTGCCTTTAAGAGCTTTGAGGTTAAATAGTGGGAATTCTCATTTTCATTAATAAAAACAAGCAATGCGTTTAGATATTAGAGGTGGCGCAAGCCCCATGAAGTTTAACACGTCTTTCCCATAAGAAAAAATACATTTTTGTAAATTTGATTCAGAATCCTCAATTTTAGCTGAATCGAGTTGAAACTCGATATTTCTCTTCACAATTAGCCATACAATACGAATAAAATATTACTTTTGAAATACCTGTATCACCCCCATAAGCCTGTTTTGTAGGGTCCCAAAAAACCCCATAAATGAAAAAATGGGTATAGCGAGTTTTTGGCGCTACTTATGATTTTTTTGCATTTTTTACAATGCAAATTGTTTTTAAAACATAAAAGCTACTTTAAACTGATAATGAGATGTTTAAATACATTTTTTAAAATAATTTATTATTATTTTCAGCATTTTCCTCTTAGAATGGAGATAGAAAGTTTCCGTTTCTTCGAAAATTTTCCACTTTTTTCCATTTCAATTAGAAAGAGGTTAGAGTAGATTAATTTTAAGAAACATAATTGTTTAAACAATTCATTATTATTTTTAATAATATTACCCTTAAATGATGCTAGAATTGGCGGTTTTTTATTAAATTTTCAACTTTTTGTTCACTTCTTACTTGGAGTGAGTTAATATTTAACTCAATATAGCAAAAGTAGTTGTTTAAACAAGTTATTATTGTCTATAACTATCATATCTTCTTCTATAATACTACTAGATAGTTGCGGTTTTTTCTGAATTTTCAAGTTCTGTCCATTTTTCAATTAGATTGAAGTAATAATTAATTCAGGTTAACAACATTAATTGTTTAAACAATTGATTATTATTGTTAATAATATTTTTTTTGCTTGATGGTAGAAAGTTGCGGTTTTTCAAAATTTTTAACTATTTGTCTATTTTTCACTTGGAATGACCTAATAATTATTTAAGTTGAAGAAAAATAATTGCTTCAACAAATTATTATTGTAAATACCTATCTTCATCTATATTAATGCTAGGTGATTGCGATTTTTCTGAAATTTTTTAATTTATGCCCACTTTTCACTTAGTGATGTAATAATTAATGCAAGTTAATAGAAATAGTTGTTTAAACAATTTATCATGGTTAATAACTATCTTGTCTTAGATAAGTGCTAGAAAGTTGTTGATTCTTTTGAAATGTTGAACTTTGCTTTGCCTTTTTAGTTATGAACAAATAATAAATAAACATTAGGGAGAAAAATATTCTAAACAATCTCTTTCTTTTTCGTAAATATATTTTCCTGGAGGGGGGGGCGGTCTGATATAAAAATATGTTCAATTCCAAATTTTTCTTTTACACCTTGCAATAAACTTCTTGTAATTTAAAACAAAACTTTTACAAGTCATTTGTACACCTATTTCTCTCACCTAGTCCTAATTATTCCATTCTTTGTTTTTATTTCTTGTGTAAGATAGCTTTTTTATTTAAATTAATTTGTTCAAACATTGGGAAAAGAGAAAAAATAATTCACATAAAAAATTAAAATACTATTTAAAAAATTATTCTTGTTGATGTTCACTTATTATTCAATCATAACTAAAAAGTCAAAGCAAAACTGAAGACTTAAGAAAAAAGCAACTTTATGGCATTACTATAACAAAGAATAGTTATAAATAATAATCAATTGTTTAAGTAAGCATGTTTGTTAACTTGCATTAATTAGTACCTCACTAAGTGAAAAGTGGAGAAAAGGTGTAAAAGTTCACAGAAAACCGTAATTTTTTAGCGTTTATCTAAGAGAGGATAGTTATGAACAATTATAAACTGTTCAAACAACTATGATTGTAACTTGCATTATTCACTACTTTGCTAAGTAAAAAGTGGATAACAATTTAAATATTTCAGAACAATCCGCAACTATATTGCATTAGGTAAGGTGGTCCCATACCGACCGGTGGTCCCATACCGACCTTCTGCTTTTTCTCAAGAACTGTGATGCCAAAAAAATCGTTGATGGTAGCATTTAGAAGCTTGTCCAAAACCGACAATTTGGAGCCAGTGTGCATTTCATTCCTCTTATTATATTCCATGGTCTAACCTCGTTGTAAGTTTTGACGTGAGCAAAATTGATTTTTCGGCTCCGGGAGAAATCAGTTTTCAGTGCGAAAAAGTTGTGCGACAAATCCAAAGGTAGGTTTTTTTACTTACTTATAGACTAGAATTCACCATACGATAATCGTTTTTTTTTTCACTCTCCTTGTTATTAACAACGACGAATCATTGTTTGAAAAAAACGTGGTGGTCCGATACCGACCGTTTAGTAGTGGTCCATAACCGACCCCGAGTTTTCGCGCTGTAAAAATTCCCTAGCCCATTTTTTCAGTCGAATTATTATCTTTAGTCTGTAAAAATTTATTATTGGTATGTTTTTGACTAGATGGGGCGATCATTCAAACGGATAACGCCGAAAAGGGATCCTGCAATCCTTCGACGAGCCGTTGCCGCGATGAAATTGGGGACATCGCTTCGTGCAGCGGCTCGCGAGTTCGAAATACCGCGATCGACGTTATTGCTTCATCGAAGAAACAATACGACGACTCCTGAAGAAAGCTCTTCGACTTCTGGAGGAAATGATATACCACCTCCGACTGAGGTAAACGTCGATAATTCGAAGATTGCGAGAAACGGTTTCAAGACGGTAATAATATTCTTATTTCCCACGAATAAAAATCGTTTCTTTCTATGTTATTATTTGTTCGAGTAAAGGATAAATAAAAAATAATTAATAAATTTTGAAAAATGGATAAAAAATTAATTTTTTGCAGGTTTTCACCGAACAGCAGGAAAAATCGTTAGAAACTCATCTGCTTCATTTGTTCGACGTTTATTTCGGATCAAATCAGATAGACGCGCGCACATTGGCTCTCCAATATGCCAAACCTCTGGACCTTCCCTGTCCTTCTTGGGTTCAAGAGGAAATGGCCGGGTTGGAATGGTTGCGCGGTTTCATGTCACGACACCCACGCTTGTCTCTGAGAAAACCCGAAGCCACAAGTTTAGCCAGAGCGAGTGCGTACAATCCAACGAACGTTGCGAATTTTTTCGCAAATTATTTCACGATCATGGACAAGATCAATGTTGGGCCTGACGACATTTGGAATGTAGACGAAACAGGGGTTTCAACCGTGCACAAAGCAGTTCGCGTGATCTCACGTCGTGGTGAGAGGCGAGTTGGGCATATCACGTCAGCTGAGCGTGGAAATTTAGTGACTCTTGTCCAAGCCGTTTCGGCGACTAGAATGCGAGCAACGCCCTTTTTTGTTTTTCCGCGCGCCCGGTTTCAGCCTCATTTTTTGAATGGGGGGCCCGTTGGCGCAAAGGGAGGTGCCAATCCTAGCGGGTGAATAACTGCGGAATTATTCGTCCAATTTCTGCAACACTTCCAGGCTTTTACTCGCTGCAACGTTGATCACCCTGTTCTGCTTGTTTTGGACAACCACGAGTCCCATTGTTCCATGGCAGCATTACAGTTTTGCCGCAACAACGGAATTCATGTCGTTTCGTTTCCACCGCATTGCTCGCATCGCCGTAAACCACTTGACCTAAGCGTGTTTAAGCCCTTTAAATCTGCGATCAACAAGCAGTTCGAAACGTTCATGCGAATGAATCCAGGACGTCACATTCGAATATATGACATTCCCGCATTGGTTTCAAGAGCATTGGAGATTGGCGTTACCGAAATCAACATCAAATCCGGATGTAGAGCGATGGGTGTATCGCCGATAGATGCGGATATATTCCAGGAACTTGATTTCATGCCGAGTGCTACGACGGATCGACCGAATCCAGATCACGCTCCGGATGAAGTCCATAACGAGGAAGAAAGAGGCGAGGAAGAGAATCAAGAAGAAAGCATTCCATCGCCCACATCGATTTCAGACGTATCAACGTTCAGTTTGAATCCATCATTGGAATCGCTTGCGCCTATCCCGAAAGCTCCTCCGCGTAGCTAAAAAAGGAGAGGACGACCAGCAGGCCGAACATCAGTATTAACGTCCGATGCAGAGTTTCAAAGAGTCACGGAAAAACAAAAGACTAAAGAGCATAAACAAAAAGAAAAATGAGGAAACGTGAAGAAAAACGTGGAAAAAAGAAGAAAGAAGCGGAACTGCAGCAACGCAGGTCTACGCGACATTCAGGAACGCGCAATTATTGCGAGGGAAAAGACGACAGCGAGTAATTTCCCCGAAAACTCGACGAAAATGCTGTAAAATGCACATACATGTTTTGCTAATAAAAACTTTTAAATGATTCGAAATTTATCATTAATCGTCCTTAGATTGCATTCTTTTGTCTCCAAAGTACAAGAAAAGTTAAAAAATATAGTTTGTTTCTAAATTCTCGGCGAAAACATGGGGGGTCGGTATCGGACCAGGGGGAGGTCGGTTATGGACCACCATTTTTTAGGATGGCGAAAATGCAGATTTTACGTTTGCTTAAAAATTTTCTACTTCTGGTATGCAAAAAAATTTCAACCCTTGTCACAACTTAGTTTAATGTATTCCCTAAAGAATTCATGAAGATTGGAACGAAAAAATGTATTTGCACTTTCTAATTAGGGGGTCGGTATGGGACCACTAATAAAAAAGTAGATAGATATGAACAATAATAATTTCTTCAAATAATTACTTTGGCTACATTAAATTAAGTATTAACTCATCCTATGTGAAAAGTAGATAAATAGTTGAAAATTTCAGAAAAAACCGCAACTTTCTAGCATTATTCAAATTGAATATTAATAATATTAATAATAAATTGTTTCAACAGATAATTTTGTTAACTTTAATTAATTACACAGGACCACAAATTCTAAACCCTTGCAACATGGACCAGACTAGGTGGATGTTATATTTTTTGGGTCGCTGAATTCGAATCCGTTGTCCGTTTGGCCTCATCAGGTCAGGGTCTAGGTTAGTTCAAGGTCAAACTTATAAAATTCATCGCTAATAAATTACGTCAGGGTACCTATAGGTTTTCGTGGTCGCTGAATTCAAATCCGTTGTCCGTTTGGTCCCATCAGGTCAAGCTCAATTCGAAGTCAAATCTACCAAATTTGTTGCTAACCAAAAAGGTCAAGGTACCTATACGTTTTCGAGGTCGCTGAATTCGAATCCGTTATCAAGGTCAGTTCAAGGTCAAACTTACCAAATTCATCGCTAACCAATTAAGTCAGGGTGCTTATAGGTTTTCGGGGTCGCTGAATTCAAATCCATTGTCCGTTTGGTCCCATCAGTTCAGGGTCGAGGTCAATTCAAAGTCAAACTTACAAAATTTATCGCTAACCAAATAAGACAGGGCACCTATAGGTTTTCGGGGACGCTGAATTTAAATCCGTTGTCCGTTTAGTCCCATCAGGTCAGGGTCAAGGTAAGTTCAAGATAAAACTTACAAAATTAAAAAATCCTACTAATGTGCAAAAATTTCTTATCAACAAAGCTCTTTGACAAGTGTAAAACCTTGTTCCGAAAACCCTGTTGATCTAATATCGGAATTTTGTGTATACTTGATTCAACATCTTTGACTATTTCCATCATTTGTTTCGATTTACTTTTTATCACATGGTTGCTAAAACCTTTACCTAATCTGAGAATATCTGTAACTGAATCAGGAATTTGAATATCTGCCAAATTTACAAGCCAAGGATCCCTATCTTCTTCTTCAAAAATCTTGTGTAAATTTAAATTTTGCTCTTGAACATTAGTTTGTTGATCAATCAAAGTGGAAAGTTTGTTCTCATGTTTTTTATCATTGTTTAAAAATCTTCGATTAAGGAAAATCTGATGTTTGAAAAGATCAATGATTTTATCCTGTTGTAAACATACTTCTAATTCACTTCTAATTCTCAAAATTTTTACTTTAAAAAAATTAACATGATTTGAAACATCCTTAATCAGTAAATTCAACATTGAGAGTTTGAATTTCTTTAAATTATGTTAAAATTGTCTATTGCAACAATTACTGTGAAAAGCAAAATCTCGAAATTTGTTATCCAAGAAAAATATCTTTTTTAGGTAAAACATCATTTCTTCGACATTTAATCAAAAACCTTTTCTGAAGGATACTGTCTCTTAATTTTTGGTTGATATCACACCATAATTTAACCATTCTGAAGGCTTCAGGACCATATGCAACTTTGATCTGATTAAAAAACATAATGTTAAAAAAAATGTTTACAAATGACCTCCAATCCAAGTCAGCTAAATTGAAATTTAAGAATCTTAAATTAGATTAAAATCAAATTCAAAATCCCATTTAACGTGCAACACTCAAGTCAATGTATAAATTCCTGAAAATAAACAAAGAATCTTGCGATAAAATTTGGACAACCACCACAAAATGCTGCTATTGCAATTCCTAAAAACAAAATAAAAATTTGTTTCTTTGGACAAAAATGAAAAAGAGGAAAGAAAAATGAGAAGGCAACCAACCACATCCCCTTCCTTCTCTTTTTTATTTCTTTCGTCTTTTTTATTTTTATTACTTTGAAATCACAATAAATAAGCATGGATAATATTCACCAACGTTTCGGTGCTCACACAGCACCTTTCTCAATGTAAGAAAAATTAGAACAGGTGGTAACAGCAACGAAAATACGATGCTATCTCCTGGATACCTGAGAACTAAGTGTGGGTTAAAAGGCAAATCCGCTATAAACAAACAATAAATAAGAGAAGGGTCCATATTATTTCACATGCGGCAAGTCTCTCTGCGGCATGTCACAACTGCGGCATATCTACCTAGCGGCATCTCTCACTAGTGGAAAGGGATTCGACCAATATTATTTCTGTGGCCAGTCACAGGGGTACCCCCCCCCCC
>CAKNWT010190790.1:0-15502 GCA_932066315.1 Andricus coriarius
AACCTTACTGACGAGTCCAGTGAGTCTGTCCGGGACGAAACATAAAAAGAAAAATATTGTTTAAAATTAAAATTTAACTTTAATTTTATTTAAAAAAATATACTTATTTTTGTGTTGTTTTTAAATTAATTGTAGAACACAATACGAATCAAACTTATCGACCCTAATGCCAATGAAAAAATCTTCCTTTTTTACATTTTCAACATATTTCAAGAATTTAAAGGGATTTAAAAGAATTTTAAAGACTTTGGGGTTGTTTAAAAACATTCCCAGGAATTTTGAATCGCTTCAGAAATTTTCAAAAGATTTGAAATATTTTAGGGTGTATTAATGTAGGGGATATTAAACAAATTTGAATTTCCTAGAATTTCGGAGTTTTAAAAAACCTTTAACGGATTTAATAAGATTTCCGAGAATTTCAATGGTTTTAAGGGATTTCAAAAGCTCTTAAGGTATTTTAATAAATTTTCCAGGATTTCATCAAACATCAGATTTCATGGAATTTCACGGATTTTATTGGATTTCAACGGATTGTGAATATTTGAAGTAATTTTATAATAAATCAAGGCTATAAAAATAATTGCATAGGGTTTAATGAATTTCAATAGGATTTTTAAGATTTAAAGGGTTTTTAATTTTTTTAATTGAAGGACTACATTTTTTAAATTGATATTAAAATAGGTATAAAGCGTTGAAGACGATAGTATCCGCACAAAACCTACCGAATGCTTATTTTTACAGAGTGAAATTTAAAAAGTGGATTCCTCCAAATTAGTTTTATCTGGATAAAGAATTAACATAACCAAATATTTTTTTTAATATAGTAACACAGTAACGTTGCTGATTGAGCATTTATAAATTAAAAAACTTTAAATCTAATATATGCGAATTAAAACTTTTGAAACGAAACAAATCTAGTTTCAAGGCTTCAAAAATTAAACTATTTCAGAATTGCGCATTCAAAACTATAATTTTAAATTGAAATTATAGGCATTTTATCAAATCACATCCAAAGTGATTGGATATATTTTATTATTAAAAAATTATATTTCTGCGCAAAAAAAAAACATTTACTGCGTCATTTTCACTGCTCAAAATTGAAGAATTTTAAATATTGTGAACCTTCAAAGTTTAATCATTCTAAAATCGTTGGAAATGATATGATTTTTAATCAGAAGCTTTAAAAATAATGAATTCAAGCTTAATTGAACAGTTAAAAATTAATCAATACCAAACTTCGTTTCAAATTGAACCATTCTTAAATTAGGATCGTGAAACTAAATCGTTAAGAATTAATCACTTTCAAAATGTGCATCACCCTATTTAAAGTTCATCATTTTAATTTGAAGTACACAAGTAATAACTTGAAAATCAATTATAAAGCATTTCCATGCAGGCGCAAAACTAATATTTAAAAAGATAGGAAAGCATCAAATTGCCTGAAAATGGAAAGTTCTGAAAAGTATTAAAAATAATTAACATATTCAACAATTTTGTTAAAAACAAAAAAGTCAATCTTTCTGGTTTAAAATTCAACTGTTTGTTAACTTTTTTGTTGAAAATTCAACTGTTTTGTAGAAGATTCGTCTTTTTGGCACGAAAATTCCACATTTTTTTTCTTTATTGACTGAAAAATCTTTTTTGGTTGTAAATTTACCTTTTTGGTTCAAAAATGCATCTGTTGTAGAAATTTTATCTTTTTTGGCTAAAAATTCAACTACTTGGTTGAAAAATAATCTTTGTTGATCGAAGAATTAAAAAAACATTTTGTTGCAAATTCGTCTTCTTTGGTTGGATTCAACGATTTTTGGTTTTAAATTAAAAAATTTTTTGGATGAAATATCAACAATTATATTTTTCGTTGAAAATCCAACTACTTATTTGAAGGTGGAACTACTTTGTTAAAAATTACTTTTTTTGGTTGAAGATTCATAATTTTAACTCAAAAACCTTTTTTTGTTGATAATTTAACTACTTTGTTGAAAATTCGCTTTTAATTGGTTGAAAATTAATTTGTTAACTATAAAATTAACCATTCCCTTTTTGGTTGAAAAGTTTTCTCTCCTAGTTGAAAATTCATGCATTTTTTTGAAAATTAATTTTGTTGGTTACCAATTCGACTATTTTGTTGAAAATTCTTTTTTTTTTGTTCAAAAATTAACTTTTTTAACTGAAAATATAACTATTTCGCTTTTGGTGGAAAATGGATCTTTTTTAGTTGAAACTTCATGTACTATTTGGTTCAAATTAAATTTTTTTATTGAAGATTCAATTTTATGGTAGAACTTTTTTTCTTCGGTTAAAAAATGAACTATTTTGTTGAAAATTCTTTCTCTTTTATTGAAAATTAACTTTTTAACTGAAACTTTAAAAGTAACAAGCGTGGGGAGGGGGGTCAAAAGTTCCTGAAAAGTGTACCACGTATTTTGTGAATGGATCCTAAATACTCCGGTTTTATTTGAAAATTTATTTTCTGTTGTTGAAAATTTAACTATTTGTTTGCAAATTCGTTTATAATGGTAGAATATTAATCTTCTTGGTGAAAAATGTATCTTTTTGTGTTTATAATTCATTTCTTTGGATGAAAAATGGACTATTTTGTGTAAAAATTGGTCTTTTTTGGTATAAAATTAATCTTTATGACTGAAAATTCAACTTTTTGATCGAAAATGCAACTATTTGGTTCAAAATTAATTTTTTTTTTTATGGAAGATTCAAAATTATAGTTGAAAATTCTTGTTTTTATTAGAAATTAATTTTTTAAACAAATAACATTAAATAAATATAACAATTCCATTTTGGGTTGAAATTTTATCTTTTTTAGTTGAAATTTCATGTCTTTTGTTGAAAATTCGTCTTTTTTAGAAGAAAATTATTCTTCTTGATTGAAAATTCATTTTTTTGGTTTGCTAAATATTTCTCATTTTAGTTAAAAACTCATTTCTTTGGTTAAAAAGTAATATTTTTTTGTAGAAAATTAATCTTATTGATTGAAGACTTATCTTTTTGGTTTGATATTAAATTCTTTGGTTGAAAATTTAACCTGATGAAAGAAAAATTTATATCGTGAGAGGAAATGAAAAATTGGTCATGAAAATGTTAAGGAAAGTTAGGGAATTTCGAAATTGGTATTTTGTAGCAACCCTGTTTTTTAAATAACGCGCCTCCAGTTAAATTGTATCAGGGCTGAGGAGAAATTAGGGATAAAAAACAAGGGAAACTTGAAGATTATATATATTTCTCCATCTCCCAGTGAAACAGAAAAAAGTGGTAAGTCAAAAAATCGTGGGGGGGCTGCTCGAAACATTTGAATATAGCCTGACATGCGCACTAGCATTTTTCCTGAATCAGAAAGAGTCACCCAAATTTTAGGAATACCTTCCGTCGGCAATGAAGTTGCGTACGTCGATTTGAATGAATCAATAATAAGAAACTTGTATTAATGAATAAAACCAGTATTCTATCATGACACAGAAACATACCCGTGCCAGCGGCAACATTCTGTCGAAGCTTATCTCCACTCGAGATGTGAGCAACATTGAAGTTTTTGATAATCCTGGAGGACACAGTCCCTTTTCCAGAAGCTGGAGCCCCGAGGATGACGGCCCTGAAGGCTGCGGCCTTCTTACAGCACGTGGATAGAACTACCATTGAAATGACAATTTCTCTTTCTATATTCTTTCTCGAATTTAACTCGACAATCGTTTCGTTTCTCACTCGTCACTTGTTCGAATTTCACTGACAATAAGCAGAATAAACTCTGTACTATAGTTCAATTAAAATAGTTGCTTTGCGACCCGCTATCAATTTGCGAGCGTCGACTGAACTGAACTTCGACCGGTGATAATACAATGCTGAGTTTGGACTGAGACAGACTGAGAGCGCAAGCCTAGTGTTCGAGGTCCAGCACTATACATCACTACATAATAATATGCAATGAGAATTCCTACACTTGTGTAGGTGAGCACGTGTGACGCAAACTCGATGCCGCATTTCGTAATATCTTGAAATTCGCGCCAAAACTTGATCTAGCGTATCAATGCGTCGTGATTAGGAATTTCAGGTTGGGTGGGAGAAATCCAAGATGTCTGCATGCCGAGGGTCAAACAATAATACCAACAGGCCTCATACCACACTATTTCCTGCTAAAGTAAAAAAACAGAGATCCTATTTTTTCGAATAATTTTCAGCCGTTATGATAGGAAGAGATAGAGAAAAAGTATCCCAATATATCTTTATCAATCTAAACTCATGTCTATGTTTTTTAATACCGTCTTTTCTATCTCATCCTTATCCTTTATCTATCCACGTCAATCTTTTTCTATCTCTCTGTCAATCTAAATTTCCGTCTATCTTTTTTCAATTTCCTCTTCTTTATCTCATCCTATCCTACGTCTATCTTCTTCTATCTCCTCGTCAATCTAAATTCACGTTTATCATTTTCAATACCCTCTTCTTTATCTCATCCTGTCCTTTTTCTGTCCACGTCTATCTTTGTCTATCTCTCTGAAAATCTAAATTCCCGTCTATCTTTTTCAATCGCCTCTTTTTTTTCTCATCCTAGCCTACGTCTATCTTTTTCTATCTCTTTGTAATCTAAATTCACGTTTATCATTTTCCATCCCCTCTTTTGTAACTTACTATATCCTTTATCTATCCACATTCTATTCTATCCTTTATCGATCCATTATTTATTTTTCTATCTCACTATCAATCTAAATTCCCGTCTATCTTTTTCAATCGCCTCTTCTTTTTCTTATCCTATCCTACGTCTATTAACGTCTATCTCTTTCCATCCCCTCTTTTCTATCTCATACTACCCTTTATCTACCCACGTCAATCTTTTTCTATCTCTCTGTCAATCTAAATTTCCGTCTATCTACGTCTATTAACGTCTATCTTTTTCTATCTCTTTGTTAATCTAATTTCACGTCTATCTTTTTCCATCCCCTCTTTTCGAACTTATTCTATACGCATTCTATCCTCTATCGATCCATTATTTATTTTTCTATCTCTCTATCAATCTAAATTTCCGTCTATCTTTTTCAATCGCCCCTTCTTTTTCTCATCCTACCCTACGTCTATTAACGTCTATCTTTTTCTATCTATTTATTAATCTATTTTCACCTCTATCTTCTTCTATCCCCTCTTTTCTAACTTATTCTATCCTTTATCGATACATAATTTATTTTTCTAACTCTCCTTCAATTTAAATTCCCATACATCTTTCTAATCTCCTCTTCTCTATCTCATCATATCCTACATCTATCAACGTCTAGATTTTTCTATTGTACCTCTTTTGTTAATCTACATTCACTTTTATCTTGTTTAATACCCTTTTCTCTATCTCATCCCATCTTTGTCTATCCACGTCAATATTTTTTTATATCTCGGTTAATCTAAACTTTCATCTATCCTCTTCCCTATCTCATCGTATCATACATGTATCAACGTTTATCATTTTCTATCTATTTTTCAATCTAAATTCGCGTCTCTCTTTTTAATGTCCTCTTCTCTATCTCATGCTATCCTATATAAATCAACGTCTATCTTCCTCTCTATCTTTATCTATCTAAATTCACGTCTATGTTTTTTAATACCGTCTTTTCTATCTGATCCTATCCTTAATCTATCCACGTCAATCTTTTTCTATCTCTCTATCAATCAAAATTTCCGTCTATCTTTTTCAATCGCCTCTTTTTTTTCTCATCCTATCCTACGTCTATCTTTTCTATCTCTCTGTCAATCTAAATTCCCGTCTATCTTTTTCAATCGCCTCTTCTTTTTCTTATCCTATCCTACGTCTATTAACGTCTATCTTTTTCTATTTGTTTGTCAATCTAAATTCACGTCTATCTTTTTCCATCCCCTCTTTTCTAACTTACTCTATCTTTTATCGATCCATTATTTATTTTTCTGACTCTCTATCAATTTAAATTCCCATATATCTTTCTAATCTCCTCTTCTTTATCTCATCGTATCCTACATCTACCAACGTCTAGATTTTTCTATCTCTTTTGTCAATCTACATTCACTTTTATCTTTTTTAATACCCTCTTCTCCATCTCATCCCATCTTTGTCTATTCACGTCAATATTTTATTATATCTCGGTTAATATAAAATTTCATCTATCCTTTTCAACATCCTCTTCCCTATCTCATTGTATCATACATCTTTCAAAGTTTATCTTTTTCTATCTATTTTTCAATCTAAATTCGCGTCTATCTTTTTCAATCGCCTCTTTTTTTTCTCATCCTATCCCACGTCTATCTTCTTCTGTCTCTTTTTTAATCTAAATTCACGTTTATCTTTTTCCATCCCCTCGTTTCTAACTTACTCTATCCTTTATCTATCCACATTCTATCCTTTATTGATCCATTATTTATCTTTCCATCTCTCTATCAATCTTAATTCCCGTCTATCTTTTTCAATCACCTCTTCTATTTCTTATCCTATCCTACGTCTATCTCTTTCCATCGCCTCTTTTCTATCTCATGCTACCCTTTATCTATCCGCGTCAATCTTTTTCTATCTCTCTGTCAATCTAATTTCCGTCTATCTTTTTCAATTTCCTCTTCTTTATCTCATCCTATCCTACGTCTATGAACGTCTATCTTGTTCTATCTTTTCGTTAATCTAAATTCACGTCTTATTTTTTTTATAATCCCCTCTTCTCTATCTCATCCTATCCTTAAGCTATCCACGTCAATCTTTTACTATCTGTCAATCTAAATTTCCGTCTATCTTTTTCAATCCCCCTTTTCTATTTTATCCTATTCTTTATCTATCCACGTTAATATCTTTCTATCTCTCTGTCAATTTGAATGCCCGCCTATCTTTTTCAATCGCCTCTTCTTTTTCTCTTCGTATCCTACGTCTATTAACGTCTATCTTTTTCCATCCCCTCTTTTCTAACTTATTCTATCCACATTCTATCCTCTATCGATCCATTACTTATTTTTCTATCTTTCTATCAATCTAAATTCGCATCTATCTTTTTTAATCTCCTCTTCTCTATCTCATCGTATCCTAGATCTATTAAAGTCTATCTCTTTTGTCTATCTACATTCACTATTATCTTTTTCAATACCGTCTTCTGTATCTCATCCCATCTTTGTCTATCCACGTCCATATTTTTTTATATATCGGTTAATCTAAACTTCCATCTATTCTTTTCAATATCATCTTCCCTAACTCATCGTATCATACATCTATCAACGTTTATCTTTTTCTATCTATTTTTCAATCTCAATTCTCATCTCTCTTTTTAATGTCATCTGCTCTATCTCATGCTATCCTATATACATCAACGTCTATCTTCTTCTATATCTTTATCAATCTAAATTTACGTCTATGTTTTTTAATACGATCTTTTCTAGCTCATCCTATCCTTTATCTATCCACGTCAATCTTTTTCTATCTCTCTGTAAATCTAAATATCCGTCCATCTTTTTCAATGTCCTCTTCTTCATCTTATCCCATCCTACGTTTATCTAGTTCTATCTTTTTGTCAATCTAAATAAATGTCTTATCTTTTTCAATCCCCTCTTCTCCACCTCATCCTATCCTTAATCTATCCATGTCAATCTTTTACTAACTGCCAATCAAAATTTCCGTCTATCTTTTTCAATCCCCTTCTTCTATTTTATCCTATTCTTTATCTATCCGCGTTAATATCCTTCTATCTCTTTGTCAATCTAAATTCATGTTTATCTTTTTCAATGCCCTCTTCTCTGTCTCATCCTATCCTTTGCTTACCCATGGCAATCTTTTTCTATCTCTTTGTCAATCTAACTTCACGTCTATCTTTTTCAATCCTCTCTTCTCTATCTCATCCTATCCATTATCTATCCACGTCAACCTGAAGGCTTTTCCACTAGGTGGCTGACAGTAAAAATGAAAAACAACTCAAATAAGTCATCAAGCATAAAAGTAGAAACCCGGCAAACCATTTGCTAAATTTGACATATAGTTGTCGACTAAGATATGGAAATAAATTTTAAGTGTGTAGGTATATAAGCATGGGATAAAAAAAGATAGTCCTCGGTCACAAAAGAGATAGAAAATTATTGATATTGGGGATAAGAAGTGATAGCGTTTTAGGGATGCACAGTGACCCATTGAGAGAGATAGAATAGTTCTATATTTTTCTATCTCTTTCAATCTTTCTACTTCCAGCAGGGTTGACACTTTTTTTTAGCAATTACACCATTTCGCTACAATTTCGAGAAAAAAATCACACTAAAGGCACTATTCTTTTACTTTTCCTTAAAAAATATTTTTTACTGATGAATTCTCAATAATCAATGTAATAATTGATATTTTAACCAAGAAAACATTCTTATTCTAAATCAAAAACAGTTGAATTGAATCAAAAAGGACGAATTTTCAACAAAATAGTTGAATCCTCGACTAAAACAGATTAGTTTTCAACCAAAGAGTTTCATTTTTAATCAAAAAGATAAGCTTTCTATAAAACAGTTGAATTTTTAATAAAAAAAAAATAAATTTTCAACAAAATAATAAAATTTTCAAGCAAATAGTAGCATTTTTAACCAAGAAGATAAATTTTCTAACATAAAAGACGAATTTTAATATTATACACATTTTCAACTAAATATAGTTTGAACAGTGAATGTTAGCCAAAATTTTTTTTGACTATTTTTTTCGTTTCTAAAAATTTGTAAATAAATAGTTGAATTTTTAAACTAAGATAAATTTTTTAACAAAAATGGACCAACGAAATTTTCATTTCAGACAATCAATTTTCAATGAATAAAAAAACGATTTTTCTGCAAAACTGTTAAATTTTCAACCCGAGAATATGGATTTTCAACAAAATAGTTATATTTTCTGTTAAAAAAATTATTATTACACAATAAAAAAAGAACGAATTTTCAACTCAAATTATGAATCTTCAACCAAAAAATGAACTTTTGAGAATTTAGTTCATCTGTCAAACAAGGAGTTGAATCTTCAACCCAAAAAGATGAATTTTCAGCGAATAATGTAATAGTTGATATTTTAACAACAAAACATTTTAATTTTGAATAAAAAACACTTGGATTTAACTAAAAAAAATCAATGTTTAACAAAACACTTGAATCCTCAAATAAATAGCGTTTTAAAATTAAAATTAATATCCAAATACAATTATGTTGAAAAATAATTGTTTTCCTAGTTATTACAAAAATAAAGTTTCGTCCAATGCAATTGGTATTACTGTTTGGCCCTCGGCGTGCACACATCTTGCCAGTTGACGTAACAACTTCAAAAATCTAATCTAATTGGTTGTGTGGACCATACATGCTATAGACATGTATATTCCCGTATTTTAAATTCTTTGGAATGTTGTTAGTTTCTCTTAAAACTTGAAATTACATAAGAAACTTCTGAAGCATTATCAATTATTATGAGGATAGATAATAAAATCTAAACAAAAAATTATTGGTCCCGGTTTGCTAGCTTCGGACATCGCAGCCCAAAGTGCTCTCAAAACGGGGGAAATAGTGTAATTTTTCGCGGAAATAGGGAAATAAATTCTTTTAATTAAAATCAATGTAGGTACCATATTGAACTCAATATGAAAGTCTTCTAATTCCTAAGATTTCAAGTTGAATTATATTACATTTTCAACAAAATAGTAGAATTTTCAATAGAAAAATATGAATTTTCTACCAAGAGATGAATTTTTAACAAAAGAGTTGATTTTTCAAGCTAAAAGGTTCAATTAAAAAAAAATGATTGAATTTTAAATCCGAAAGGGTTTACTTTTTGTATTTAACCATTTTCTTAACCAACCAGTTGCATTTGCAACTAAATAGATGAACTTTCAAACAAGAGACAAATTTTTAAAAAACTAATTGAATTTCTAACGAAATATGTAGTCGAATTTTCAAACAAAACCGTTTAATCTTGAACCAAAAAGTTAAATTTTCAACAAAATAGTTGAACCAAAAAAGATTTTAATTTTGAATTAAACACAGTTGGATTCATAAACAAGACGAATTCTTTAAAAAAATAGTTGAATCCCCAACCAAAACAGATTAATTTTCAACCAAACAGTTGCATTTTCAACAGAAAAATCTTTAATTTATACCAAGAGATAAATTTTCAAACCAAAGACGAATTGTCAACTAAATTGTTCAATTTTTAAGCCAGAAAGGCGAATTTTCTACAAAACAGTTCAATTTTCAACGAAAAAGTTGATTTTCAATCAAATAGTAGAATTTTTAACCCAAATGAACGAATTTGCAGCAAAGGAATTAAATTTGCAACAAAAAATATGATTTTTTACACAAAATTATTGAATTTTAAACAAAATAATAAATTTTTCACCTAAATAGTAGAATTTTTTAACCAAAAAGAATGAAATTTTAACAAAAAATTCGCATATAAGCAAAAAAACAATTTGCTATTTGAAGTATTCAAAACTAAATTACATACAAAATCGTACAATTTTAAGGCAGAAATCTTTAAAATTACAGAAATTATCATTCTAAAAAATGAGACTATCTTTAAATAAGAATCACTTAAAATTCTACATTATTTCGAACTCATTTTCAATACTGAACATTTAAAACTTTAATCTTTTAAATTTTGAGAATATTTCAAGGTGAACAATTACAAATTTGAAACGTTAGAAATTGATTAGTTTTTTTTTTATCAGAAGTACTTGAAATCGTATAATATAAAATCAAAAGCCTGCAAGATTGGACAATTAGAATCTTACAAAATGAAAAATTCCAAATCGATTGCCCTCAAAACTTAAAAATTGTGTACTTAATTTTTCATTTGTGATGTGGCGGATTCAAGTGAACAAATTTTAATTTGAGGCTTTGAACATATTCTGATTTGAAATTCTATCGTTTCAATTTTAATTGCAAAGTAAAATCTTCAAATTTGAACGACTCATATGGAATGATAAATTAGAAATTGTCCAATTTTAAGCGATGAAATTGGACATTGTCTAATTTATAAAGCTTAAATCCAAAATTGTTCACAAACCCCTTATTTTGAAAGATTGAATTGCACTAAAAAAGGAAAATGCAAAATTAAATTTCGCCGCATTGAAATAACGTCATGCTGGTTTAGTTCAGTGACTTAAATTAAAATTATAAATTTAAACAAATCAAAAAACTGCAAAAAACGGTGATAATTGGCAGTTCCTAATAAAAAAATATGTTTTATTCACAAAGTAGCACTTTATTTTTTATTAAAAAGTAATACAACTTTAGGGCCTGGGTTTGCCTTTTTAGATCTTCAAATACATATACGAGAAACAGCATTATTTCCCTTTCATAGAAATTTTTTTTTAACAAAACTCAACCAAATCGAAGTCTTTACAAAAAGGACTTAGCAAACTGCATTCTTAATATCAGTACGTTTTTCTCATCTCATTTGACAGCGTTCAATATTCAAAAGACAAGTAAGCAAACTCTCAACAAGATTCTAAAATATAGCTCTCTTTTAAATTTGTGGCATGAATGTCTGTACTTTTTCACAACGCTCTTAAGATTATTTTTCGTCTCCACCTTCGGCATCCACCTCCGGTTTCACAGGTTTGATGAAATGCATTTTAAGTTTACCCTAAGCTTAGTGCTACCTTATTCTATTCTTAAAAACTTACGCTTATATCTACCAAGATTATACTAAAAAAAATCTGTCGACTTTTGTCTCTTCTTCATTCTTCCTCCCTCATTTAGTCACATTTTTGCTAGACAGGGAAATCAGGAATAGATTGTGATTCATTCGTAGTTTCTCACCAATTAACATCCAGTGATCGTTTGTGCTTTAAACTGACATTACAATACAAAAAGTACCTTCTCGGAATTGCAAAGACATGTCGGGTGCTCATGATATCGGGATTACGGCAAAGGCCGTCGAAATTGATTCGTGTGAAATTTCCCTGTGCTGTTTACATTTAGGTGTTATACATCGAACTTTGAAAAAGACTTGACTTTTACCAAAGCTCTCCATCCTTCTCCTTTGCTGGCACTTCTATAACTCGCGGTTTATCAATTATCCTTGCTGTACGAGTACCTTTTTCCACTATTCCAATAATCCACGCCTGATATCCTTCCTGCTTCTCGATGTCTTTGCAGTACGCTGCCGCCTGTAATAAACGATATCTCGATTAAATTTAATTCACGAAGTTCAAATAACCAGAGTATCTATTGGTCGTATCATGTTAAATTCTTGGTTTTCTTGGCTGGCAGCGATGGGTAAGTTTTTTTTTAAGGAACTAGTTATCGTTTCAAAATGCAACTATTTTCTTAGTCACATTTGCAAAAAAAAGTAACTGTCGAATATTATATTGTGATATAAATTGGGAAACGGGAATTTCACGAATGCAAAGTCCCTGTCACCACGCGTATCACAATACTATTTTCCATGATAAATGCATGGAATCTTGAATGAATCCCAAGAAGAATGAATATTGGGTTGAACAAAATAATATTAAATAGTTAAATTAATATACAGCAAAAACAATTTATCAGCTGAAGAGGTTGTTTCTCTTTTTGCCAGCTCCAGGCCTCACAGGGTACTTTTTTCGCGCTCAAAGGGTAACAAATTCAGGATAAAGTCATAAGACTTCAAAACAATTCAAATTAAATTCCAAAGAATTCAAATAAATTGGAAAATTTTTTTTATAAAAACATCTCATTTATTTCCGTAAAATTGAAATGAATTTAGAGGAATTTAAGGCAAACGAGAAGAATGCGATAAAATTAAGTAAGATGCAAGGTGAATTAAACAAAATTCAAATGAATTCAAAACAAATTAAAAATATGAAGAAAAAAACTTCACTGAATTCAGTAACTTCGAAAGGAGCTTAGAAAAATGCAAGGGAATTAAAAAAAATTTGATGAAATGCCTAAGAATGCAAAGTGAGTTTGAAAGATTTTAGGATCAATTAAATAAAAACTTTTCAAAATTCCAAAAAATCCGTTGAATCAAGTAGAATTGAGAAAGTTTAAAAAAACTCAAGTGTAGTGACAAAATTCAAGAGAAATCCAAAGAATTCAAATTAACTTAAAAAAAATTGGAATCAAAAAATTTAATTGATTTCCGCAAAATTGGAATTAATTTAGAGGAAGTTAAAGTAAATGAGAAGAATTCGTTAAAATTAATTAAAATGCAAGGTGAATTAAAAAAATTCAAATAAATTGAAAACAATATAAAATATGAAGAAAAAAAACTTTACTGAATTCAGTAACTTGGAAATGAGCTTAGAAAAATGCAAGGGAATTCAAAAGAATTTGATGAAATGCCTAAGAATTCAAGGCTGGGTTTTAAAGATTTCAGGATCAATTAAATAAAAACTTTTCAAAATTCAAAAAAAAAAATCCATTGAATTAAATAGAATTGAGAAAATTCAAGAGAATTTCCAAGAATTCAAATTAATTTAAAAAAAATTTGAATCAAAAAATTAAATTGATTTCCGCAAAATTGGAATTAATTTAGAGGAATTTAAAGTAAACGAGAAGAATTTGTTAAAATTAATTAAAATGCAAAAAGAATTTTAAAAAATCAGATAAATTGAAAACAATATAAAATCTGAAGAAAAAAAATTTACTGAATTCAGAAACTTTGAAATGAACTTAGAAAAATGCAGGGGAATTCAAAAGAATTTTATGAAATGCCTAAAAATTCCAGGTGAAAGACTTCAGGATCAATTAAATAAATTTTGTTCAAAATTCAAAAAAATCCATTGAATTAAGTAGAATTATTGAGAAAATTTAGAAAAACTTAAGTGTATTGAAAAAAATCAAGATAATTCCAAAGAATACAAATGAATTAAAAAAAATTGTAATAAAAAAATGCAATTGATTTCTGTAAAATTGAAATTAATTTAGAGGAATTTAAGTTAAACGAGAAGAATTCGATAAAATTAATTAAAATACAAGGCGAATTACAAAAAATTAAAATGAATTTGTAAACAATTTAAAAATATGAAGAAAAAAACTTCACTTAATTCAGTAACTGCGAAATGAGCTTAGAAAAAAGCAAGGGAATTCAACAGAATTCGATGAAATGCCTAAGAATTCAAGGTGAGCTTAAAAGACTTCAGGATTAATTAAATAAAAACTTTTCAACATTTAAAAAAATCCATTGAATTAAGTAGAATTGAGAAAATGTAGAAAAACTCAAGTGTATTGCAAAAATCAAGAGAATTCCAAAGAATACAAATGAATTAAAAAAAATTGTAATCAAAAAATTTAATTGATTTCCATAAAATTTGAATGAATTTAGAGGAAATTAAGGTAAACGAGAAGAATCCGATAAAATGAATTAAAATGCGAGGTGAATTCAAAAAAATTCAAATAAATTTAAAACAATATAAAATATGAAGGAAAAAAACTTTACTGAATTCAGTAACTTTGAAATGAGCTTAGAAAAATGCAAAGGAATTCAAAAGAATTTGATGAAATGCCTAAAACAGGGTTCACAGCGCAAAATGAGCTCAAAAAAGGGGAAATAGGGTGATTTTCTCACGAAAAAGGGGGAAATAGGGGAAAGATTAAACATTTATTTTTATATCTCGAAAAGAACAGTGATATGGAAACGTCTGAGAAAAAAATAGAATTAGTTAAATACAAAATTTTGATATGTTTCACATCGTTCTCACAAATATGTATTTTCAAGATTCGTCATTTCTTCCTTACTATAATTAATACTTTTGATGTAAATTTAAAACTACACTCTTCAGTAGAGCGAAGTAAAAATGCTAAAATTAATCGAATCGTTTGAGCTGAGGGATAACAATTTGTAGTCCGACATCCAAAACAAGTAAAAAAAAATTGAAATCGGTTAATATCTTCTGTTCTCACTTTTAAAATTACAATATTTAAAATTTTGAAAATTGAAAAAAGATTTTTCCTTATTCAAAATTTGTTGAAAATCTACAAAAACATGTTTTTTGGATTGATTCGAACCTGCAATTTCTTCACCATGAACCAAAGAAACTTGTTATTATTTTTTATTCATGGGAAACATTTTTTTCGTGGTGTATATAACGTCCCAAAATCACACAACAAAAAAATGAAATCCCAAAAATCTTAAATCGCGACAAAAGTTTTTTTCCGAAAAAGCAAAATGATTTTTTATTTGGTTCAAGCTGAAAATTATTCAATTTGAATAATTTTGAAGAAGTTTTGAAGTTTTCAATTTAAAATCTTCAAAATTGAAGAAATTTTGAAATATAAATCATCAAAATTACTAATTATTTATTGTAAATTCAACAAATTAAAAACTCTTCTATTTTAATGATACACAAATAAAAATTCTTAAATTTCGAATGATTTTGGAGACCCAAGTTTTCAATTCTAAATGTTTCAAATTGAAGAAATTTCGAATGTAAATCTTAAAAATTACTAATTTTTTATTGTAAATTCAAATAATGAAAAACTCCTCCATCGTAAAGATGCATAACAAAAAATTTTAAATTAGGAAGATTTTCAAGATCAACAGTCAAATTTTAATTTCTGAATGTTCCAA